>BQNB010016684.1:6219-71252 GCA_026074375.1 Tanacetum coccineum | reverse complement strand
GACAATTTCGGTAAGAATGAGCACCTCCGCAAGTAACACAACTTTCCTCGACCGCTTTTACAGGAGCGGGAGCTTGGGTTTTCTTACCGAGAAGTAAAACTTTCACCATATCTTTAAGTTTGGCAACATTAGGAGAAATACCGGGGGTGGAAGAGCTCAAACTCACTTTAGCAACAACCGGTTTGTTACGTGAATTACGAACTTTGGATTTGCTTTCAATGATTCTTAGGCAATCACGGGGCATTTTATCCAAAAATTTACCACCCGCAGCGGAATTCAATGAATCTTGATCAATCAAAGCCCTTTGGTGACGTTTCGCTTGCCAGCGTGTAGCATAGTACTCGAATCTTTTTTCCACGTCATTAATTGAATTTTACCCTTTGTTTTTGATGCAGGGTAAAACGGAGGGGATGATGAATAGTAAAAATAAATTTTCCCGCCTTATTTTCTTTTATAGAGTTGTGTTTGACCTGGGGAACGAGTATTTGACTTGGGCTTTTATAAAAAAGAAATGGGATTGGGTAAATATCATGGGCTGGGTAAAAGGGTTTTGGGTTATAATTAAAAAGATAACAACCGTTAGCCTTTATATTAAAAGGACTAACGATGTTAGTCATTCAATGACCATTTTTGTTATATGTTAAACAATAGGGACTGTTTTGGGGATTGAAGGGTTTTGTATTTTAGTGGGTTGACCAAGGGTTGACCGAGGTTGACTTTGTTGACCTTTGCTAGAAAACTTCTGGCTCTTGAGCACTCTTTCCATTCCCGTGTCCGAGTTTGTCTGGTTTTGACCATTTTTTTGTGATTTTTGCAATATCCGTACCTACACATCACAAATGACAAAACAAGCAATATACAAGCATAATTTGCATAATTTAATCATTTAAGGGTCATTTTTGATATAAAAAGGATATGTGATTCCTCACATATCAATGAGTGTAGCATATATAGAAATAAGCCAGCAGCTATCACACTAAACATGTGATCGCCAACATGCATAGCCAAGAAGACAATAAATACATGTATAGTTGATGAGTGTAAAAGAATAGTTCAAAATTTACTCTCCTCACTGGAGGAAGTGATGTCACCCACATTAATAACCGCCTGATAGGTTGATTACACACCAGGAAGATTAGATATCCTGTTGCTTTTCCAATTAATTAGTTGTAATGTGAAGAAGAAGAAAATTTAAAGAGTTGTTTTTGTCATAAAGGAAATATGATAATGTATCAAGTATAATGGTGACAGTTTTGATTCAATTTTATGCACATTCATGGGTCACTTCGCGTTTTATCTATAACGTGTCAAATGTGTTGAGCTAAAAAAAATAAAGGGTCGACTGGGCCAAATGGGCTAAATGAATTCCAATGTATATAGAATATTTAACTCGCTTTCTTACAGTATGAATATAAATTTCTGATCCATTTGATCCTAGTGCAGTAATAAACATCTATATCAGTCCTTAATATCGTGTATAATATATATTATATGATCACTATTAGGTGAATAAGAGCGGTAATACAGGTAATTCAAAATTATCTAATACAGATGGCCATAATATCAGCTTTAGAAAGCTCCTAACCGTAGGGCATTTTGTTAAATTTTGTTTAATGAAACAGATTTGAGTCCTTGAAGTCACATATGCAAACACAACTATGAAGCTGGTTCATGTTTTCAGTTTTAATACTAAATGAATGCACAATTCGAAATGCAACAATTCATTTTTATTAGCTTTTGTACAAGTCAATTCGTTGAACACTTACCAAACATGTTAATAATGCTTCATCAAACACATGATAACTAATACTAAACATCAAGTAACTGAATTAATCAAACCACAATATCTACCTATGAATGTTAGTTACTTCACTTGCACTTGCACTTGCACTTGCACTTGCACAACCACAACTAATTACACATTTTTGACAATTGGAAAGAACAATAGAGTAAACATCATAGATTTTTATGATGAATATTCCACATTGAAAAACTAAAAATCAACATTGTGAAAGAGTGAATGTTACCTCATTTGCACGACAACCATCTCTTTTAGGCATTACATCAAACACTTGTCAGGCATCTTTAAGATCACATATCTTGTAATAAGCCGACCCATACAGAACCTAAATATCATAATTAAACCCCAAAAGTAATAAAGTTACACCATTCTTGTACACCATTAAACATTAAACATGATTGTTAAAAGAGTAATATCTTCTTACTAATTATGAAAGAGCAACAAAAAAAATTGGTGAAAACCCTATTAATTCGTTTAAAAAGTTGGAACAGATAACCAAGATTGCCATATTTAATTATCAATTGACATACACATTCAAAATAGTATTCGATTCAACCAACAATAACAAAACACGGTTTTGAATTGGCTGAGTTTTTTATTTGCTTATATTTGAAAGTGACAATCAGTTTCTTGAGAATGTCGATCTCAATTGAATAAAAAAAGCATCAAACAATATTCCTAATAGTAATTAAATGTTAAATGTGAAGAAGCATAACCATAATCCATTCACATAAACAATAAATCATAAATCACACAGTAAATATACCTTGGATTAATTGAGACGAAGGAAGATTGAATATTGACATGAAAGAGAAGAACAAAGTTGTACAATTTTGATATATTGATAAGGATAGAAATTAAAAGTCAAACATTCCATAAAAAACTTAAGTATACACACATGAATTTACAGGTGGCTTAAATGACATGGCATTAGTGACGTGGCAAGTTTGTCCACATGGATTAAATGACACGTCAAATTTAAAAAAAACTTTCTTTTATTATATATATAGATAGATATATTCATACATGTAATGAGAAATTCACTTGCGCCTTAGATCCCAAAACCCTACAATATTGAGTTATAATTGTCCCTCACGTTTTATCTTACGTGACTTTAATTGAAAACATTATATTTTCGATAACTTTCTATTTTAGGAAAGTTGTTATTCTCGGAAAGTTACCATATTTTGTAAGTCTCGACACTTAATTATAGTTATAAACATATTTATTTACTTCTTCATACTTCCGACAATATCCAACCGTTTACCATATCCTTCACAAGGTTACGTTCGCGTATTATCAAAAGTTAATATATTTAGACTTTATGTTTTTAGACCCGACCGATGGTCGTAAAATACTTGTTGATCTCTAAATATCTTATCGATATTATTTTTTTATCACTCAAACTCCTTCGACATATAAATGTCAAGTTATTCTTACGTTTGACTTTTTCGTTTGACTTTTACATATGTATGTATATAATTAAATCTGACCCGCTCTAAACGACCCGCTAAATCACATTTTCACGATTCGGAGTAAAAAGAGATTTTATGCGAAACGATATTCCGGACAACCTTTTAGTTTTAGCCGAGACCCAGAACTTGACGGAAAATGCCCCTGCAAGAATCTGATGTAACTTCTATTTTTAGTAAAAACGCAGCAGTTTGACCATCGGTTTTGACCCGCTATATCACGTTTTCGTGACTTTGACCAAAAAGAGATTTTATAGAAAACATCATTCCGGACAACTTTCGTGTTTCGCCGGAAGGTCAAAACGGACTCGAAAGTGCCCAAAATCGCCGTTTAAAATCTGATCAGCAACTAATAAAGTACCATAGCTGTTGGAAACAATTTCAAGTTTTCAAATCTTGTTTTCGCCGTAACTTCTTCGTTATAAGGAGTTACGGGACGTTCGAATTACCGAAACGTACGTTAGGACGAACTCTATCATATTTCAACATCAAAAATCAGTTTTTATAAATTTTCGAACCTCGTTTTGCGTGCCACAGATTCTGCACGAATTTGCACTTTTTAAAACCCATCAAAATCATTTTTCAATCCAAAAACTCATTCACAATATATCCAAAATGGTCTATAAACTATACCCAACTCGCTCAATCATCCAATAACCAAATCTAACTAGTCGGCGCAAGGTCATAACGATTCCATCACATGTAATTATTCAAAATCAATTCAAATGAACGAAACAACGAAACAAAATATAAAAGTATGCTCGGAACGCTATTTGAGCTATGTCGGACTCGATCAAAGATTCGTCTCGTCCCCCCTTTTACCTTGGCCGAACTCGAACTCCAACACAAACCCGAACCCAAACATTTTTCAACAAAACCAATTTCAATAATACTTCAATCTAACCATTTTACACTTCCTTTTAACTCGATACCTCAAGAATCAAACCCGAAACACAACTTCTTCAAAACTTAACCGCCTGTTTATTTTCTTATATGGAAACGTATGCCTTAATGAGAGGATTAATATTATGTATTTAGGATCGTATTGCATGTACGAAAAATCAATGCGTTTGGTAAAATGTATTGGTGCACCGCGGGAAGGAAAGAAAGAACAAGGAATAATTTTATATTTTTGTATAAAATGAAATGGAATTATAGAATTTCCATTTTATTTAGAGAGATTGTTTTGAGGTTTTGACCAATCTAAGTCCCTCAATGTCCTCCAAATTTTATTAAAATAAGACACCCAGGGGCGTTTGGTTCGAAACTTATAAACCGACTACGACTCTCGTTAATATACCTTCGTAATTATTTTTATTCGTCACGGTTTATTTAGTTCAAAACATTTAATAAAATGTGTACATTTTAAAACGCAAGTCTGGCTCAGGACAAGGAACAAAAGACGACATTCATAAGAATAATGAATTTACGATCTTAAAAATAATAACGAGATGCGTCGAAAATTTTTACGTAGCTCAAAACGATTAACGAACGCGCGGTCAAACGGTGACTCGCGAAACGTCAAAAATAAATATTTTAAATTTCCGTTCGTAATAAAACACGAAAAAAATTATTAGATAAAAATTTAAATGTCGACGTTCGTTCACACGAATTTATAAAATAATAATTATGACGTCGAATTCGCGAATCGTTATACGCGTCATGAAACTCGGGTTGTTACATTCCACCCACCTTAAGGGAGCGCCGTCCCGGTGCTCGGTCCTTCTTACTCGTCTCATCATTCGTTCGTGGCATGATGGCTTCTCGTCATCACGCAGACTCCTACGTTCTTTCAAAATAAATACGCATACAATTTCCGTCCGACTTATTCCGGATGGAAATCAACAAAACAAGCGGTAAATTATATCCACAAAATCAAAAGAAAATCATGGTAGCTCTTATCAAAAGAGATAAAAACAAGTCGCGGAAATATATTCGACAAAACCAAATTTCGTTGCCCTAACTTTTATAGTTGCTCTCTTCATAAGGGACAATATACGTCACGGAAAATATCCGATTAAGATAATTATTACGTTGTTCTCACGAGAATTTTTCTAAAATGGATGATCGATCCAAACTTAGTTGGGGATCATAAAAACAACAAAACCAAGCGCACCTCGCTTATCAAAACCAAGGCCGAAGCTTACGTCGTTAATTAAAATCAAAATATACGTCGTACTCAAATATGGAATTATACCAATAATCAAAACCGATAATATACTTCATTACCGAAAATCCAAAACATACGTCTCTTACTAAAACCAAAATAGACGTTAATAATCAAATTCGATATATATACTTATATCATTATCCAAATCAAAATACTCATTATTATTCAAAACTAAAATACACATGTCGCCCTTCCGGTCTCATTCAACAATGCCTCACCGGTTGCGAAAAATAATCTGAAACATATTAAATCTCCTAATCATCTTACGATATTGTTACACATGCCCACATAATCACATAAGTACCTATTGTACGCTCGCCATCTTTTACATGATGACTCGATGAATTGACCTCATACAAAGGCATTCATCACGCCCGCTTTCAACCAAGCATTGGCGATTATTATCACATATCGGATTCACTTTCCTTTGGAGCTTTTGGCATAATTATTCTTTCTAACACTTAGGTTTTATACCCCTACGGTCACTGATTGAGAATTTTCTTTAAACTATATTATATATAATATATAATAAAATATAAAATATATAAGTATAATCTAAAAAAAACACAAATCAATGAAACCGGGTTACCTTCAAGCCACAATCGTCAACAAGAC
This sequence comes from Tanacetum coccineum, assembly GCA_026074375.1. NCBI lineage: Eukaryota > Viridiplantae > Streptophyta > Magnoliopsida > Asterales > Asteraceae > Tanacetum > Tanacetum coccineum. Next base: position 65,194 of record BQNB010016684.1, on the reverse strand, counting down.
TTTCGGCGATGTCCACCCACCTTATTACATCCTAAATTCTCACTTGGGCGATTACACCCATTCGCTTACATCCTAAACCGCATCACTGGCCACGAAAAAGTGACATGAACGCTCACTACCATTTAAAGCACATAGCACATAGGGCACATATTCCACATAATTCGGCGGTGACAATCCCGCTACAACACATAATGTCAAATGACAGATCAAAATCAATTAAGAAAACAAAGAGCATCATGGACTTATTGCTCGTTTGACGAAAATTAAAAATTTCAACGTTTCTTCATGGCGACTAACATCGTTGGTTTGGTCCCTTCTCATCGCGTAGCATCATTGATGGATCAAATCATCAAGTCAAAATACTCACATTCCTAATTTAATACTGCTCGACTTAAGACGTTGGCTATTTTGGTTGTTCCTCCAATAATAGAAACTGACGTTACCATTTAGCTAGAATCTCAATCAATTCGCCACTCTTTATGCCCTTGGGTGGTCATGTCCTAGAGTAAGGGCCACTACACTTAACTGTAGGTCGAGTATCGTATAGTGTCTCACTAAAATCCTTGACGATTAAGGTATGTCAAAACTACACTACCACTACTCTTATTGACGGGAGACGAAAAGAATTTTCTTCACGACCATCGGTTGATCCAACATTAGCAAGGCACATTTGATGTAGGAGAAGTCTTCTCCAATCTTCACTTTCAACTTTCTAAAGTAACCTTCTTAGCTTCCACCCACCTTAGGAATCTTTACATCTCCAAGAAGATCCCTTCTCAGTGTCGGTATCAGGTTCACACCCTTGATAGCTCAAATCTATCATTGCTTACTAGCACACCGACTATACTTGGTCTTGACACGTCTTCATAACAATCACCGCTCTTAAATACTACGAACTAAACATCACTCCTTTCTAGACACACTCGTTCCGAACAATACCGTAGGTATTTCCGCTTCGGAACAACTCGGTCATAATGACTCGCATGAGACTCTCTCCATGCAGTCGATAAGAATAGGGTTACTTGCATAAGAATCCGTAACAGGGTAAAATATTTTCTCCTTCCGGAAACTTGACCCAAACATTTATCTCAATTATCAAGTATTTTAATGGTGACGATTTATCCGACATAGCGTGGTTCTTCCTAAATTATGCATAGTTGATCAGGTTATGCATAATTGAGGACCAAACGACATCATGTCCTTCTTCGTCAAAACGTTTCTTTTTCATACGCTACATGATTGATAGCGTAAGCACTAGTCAAATTTATATATATATATAGTATTAATCCCGTGAAAATTCTTTCCAAATTACTTCTCAAACAAGAGAAATAAAAGGATAAAATCTCACTTAAGAAAACACAATATGTATATTTTTAACCGGGAAGTATTTTCTTCTCGGGTCGTGTCCCAACGAAATCGTGAATTGAGATTTGGGAATAATTCGGATTCGAGTTAAGAATGATAAAGGATTTTTTTTTGACTTTTGAATTACACTACGAATTATAATAGCACAGACTAAAAACAATTAACTAGTACGAAATTTTAATACACGAAAAGTAAAAATGTGAGCTAAAACTGAAATTTAAAATCTAAAGCACTACTTTTAACAAATTTTATACCTAAAAATTTCAAATTTAAAAAGAAAAATTTAGGAAAAAGAATTAGAATTTTTTAACTATTTTTGAATTTTTTATGAATTTTTTAAGAAAAAATGAATTATTAAAAATAAACTTTTTCTAAAAATTAAAACTAAAATTTTATTTTTATTTTTCAAAAATACTAGAATTAAAAAGAAAATTATCTCAAAAAGAATTAAAATTTTTCAAATATTTTTCTATTTTTTATGATTTATTTAAGAAAAAGAAATTACTTAAAATCTATTTTAATTCCTAGAAAATACAAGCTTAATTGGAAAAATAAAGAAAAATGGTTTTTATCTACTTAAAAGGTGCAGAAATTAAATAGAACAAAAATGCCCAAATTTTATAAACTAATTGAACCCTAATTTTTCTACTCATTAAACCCTAATTTTACTTATTAAATCCTAAACCCTAATTTTATTAAACTAATATTAAAAATATTAAAACTATTTTATTAAACTAAAAGAACAGGGTAGAAAATGCAACAACTGAAAATAAAGGGTAGGCGGGGTAAATAAAAGAAATTTACACTATAGTTAAAACAGCACACCTTTAACTATTGAAAATGTACCAAATAAACCCTACGACTTAAGCAATTTTGAGCTTATTACAAAAGTGAAAATAAGCAAAAACTAAAAACAGCAAAGTTGAACCTGAGCTTATCTACTACAACTTTAACAAAAGCTCTTGGACATTTTATCAACTAGATAAGCTAGAAATTAAACTTCTAAACCTGCATTACAGAAACTAAAGTTTTCCTTTAAAATTATAACTTTTCTAATCTTTTGCTTATATCTAGCTTATTACTTAATGAAAATAAAAACCAAAAGATGCTATAAGAAGCTTATATTGTGTACTAGGGATATCTAAAAAGAAATAAGCTAAAAGTATACAAGATTAACAAGAAAATTTACTATTAAAAACTAAGGTTCAGGCTTATTACTAAAATTAAGCAGTTGCTAATAAGCTAACTAGCTCAAATTTAAATCCTAGAAATTGAAATTTTGCAAATAAGCTATTCTATGAGTATAGAGGAAACCTAGATAAAAGGTTCTTGGGAATAACAACTAGAAACTAAGAATCCAAAAGAAATAAGCTAGTAACCTAAGCTGTTGCTAATACCACTTTTGCAGGAACATAAAAGCTAGTCTAAAGATGAGAAATGAAAATTTAAGAGATGATTTATATAAAGCTAATGGAAAACTACTAAAATGCTTAATTCTAACTTCTATCTCCTAATTTCAAATGCTAAGAAGAAGCTAGAAAATGATGAGCAACAAGCAGTACTTACTGAGTAAGTACTGCTTATGCTGGTGTATTGGTATAAGCTTAAATGCAGGCTAGATTTCTAAGATAAGAAATCTTATAACCACTATCCTATTGTTTCCTAAAACCTCTTTAATCCAAATTTAACTCTAAAATGCTGGAAACACTTTTCTATAAATCTCTTGAACATTAACTGTCCTTGGTGCTTAGTATAAATTTTTTAACTCTAAATCTTTTAAAAATGCAAAATGGACTCCTGAAACCTTTAAAGATCTTGTCTTTTAGAGAAAATCATCTAATGAAAAGATTAGACTAGTGGTCATGTGAACTTTTAAAGTCAAAAATGTGTATGCCAAACACTCACTTACACTTTTTGATCATTTCTTAATACAGCTTTTAAATCTAGTTTCAAACTAAATGACTAAAAACCTTTTTCTACTCTATTCTTAAATCTCCATTAAGTAAGTTGTTTAAGCTTTAAAATTCATAGCTTATGTTTTAAAAAAATTATTTACTTATATCAGCTAGCCTTAACATTTCTATTATGAACTAAGATCTAAATCTTAGTTATCAATGAGCTCTAAACTACATCACTTAAACATTGCATATACCAAAGTAAACTAAGCAAATTATAAACAGGTTTAAGCACACGAAGTAAACACAATAGCTAATGGAATTAAGATGTATTAATGCTGAAATCAAAACATGAATCTAACCTTTGTTCTTTAGTATTGAACTATAGGTCAACTTTGTTGGACTGGTGAGTGACATCTTAACACTCAATACTAATGGCTACCTTAGCCTCTAAAACCTGAGCTTATGCTAATAGCAAATTAGCTTATTACTCCATTATTGCTTCCAATATCAATCATTTGAACTCAATAACTTTGTTGAAACTAAAATAGACAAATTCAGATTTTATACAATATTTGAAACACTTTTTGAAACAAGAAAACGAATAGCTATTGAGCTTATTTTAAGCTTATATTAGCTAATAATAGCTTATTTAATGAAAATCTTAAACTAAAACAACATTCAACTAGTTTTTATTACTTTTAAAAAGAAGATTACAAGATAAGAAAAACAAGAAGTACAACTGATTGAAAGATAAAAATGATTAATTTGCAACGATGAATTCAGTACACGAAGCTAAAAAGGTGAAAAATTACAAAATAAACTGAACTAACTCTCTATAAACTATCTCTCAAACTGAATTACAAACTCCTATTTATAGGAGTAAAAAATGAGAAGAAGATGGGAATTCTCAGCATTCCTAGCCGTTAGATGACTTTTATTTGAATCTAAGCCGTTGATTGTCTTTGGTGAGGTGTTCGCACCAATAGGAGGTTGCCACGTCATAAAAATGATGTGGAAATGGTAAAATACGAGGTGGGGTGATTTGGAAGAGACAGGAAAGGGATTTGGGAAGAGTTGGGTTTGTTGGGTGTTTTGGCGGAAAAAATCGTTATAAAACTGTTAGGAGGAAAATGGACGGGGGACAAAGGCTGTTATATTCAAAACTTTGGGCTAATTGCATAAGTAGTCCTTGTGTTTCTTTTTTTCAAAGGTGTAGTATAAAATGAATTTAAAGATTGGCATTTCTAGCCCTTGTAGTTTTAAGAACAAGAAATGGGCTTTGAGTTTGGTCTCATTGTTGGGCTTTTGTGATCCGAATGGTGTAAAAAGGCCCAAAGGGTATTTTAGTAATTTTGCATCCTCTTCAAAAGGTATAATGGTCATTTCCTTTGTCCTTTTCTTTACTTTCTTGTCTTTTCTCGACCACGGTCTTGATCCGGCTTTCGATATTGGCTTCAAATCTTTCTCTTGTACTTGTCTCTTCATTTCTTGTCGGTTTTTGCTCTTTTTGACTTTGATATCCTTTCCTGCACGTTGAGACACAAAAGCACACATATTTCCATCTTTTGGCATATTTTTGGCTTTTATTGGCGAAATCCTGGGTATTTTATGTATACAATTTAACACTTATCAAAATTCCCCAAACTAAAGGATTGCCGTGTCCTCACGCAATTTTATCAAGTGTACACTTTGTAAACTAACAAGTTTCCAAAATGCCCTTGTTTTCACCTTTTATGAATCACCTTTTTAAACATCTTAAGCTTTTTCTCAACATTTTATCTCATGGAAACACATTAATGGCAATCATTGCAATTTTGCAACTTTTAGGCTCATTGAAATAGGCTACTCCCGATTAATAGAGCACAAAAGAGGAAAATTCGTCATCCTGACTTTTCACTAGACTAAACAAAGCTATTAAACAAGATCATTGTCATATAGTCAAATGGTGGCTCTTTTTATACTTACAACTTGTGAACTTTTCACTCCCAAGAATAAATTAATGATTAAGATGTGTGCACTCTTTTCAACTTAACCATAGATCAATTTATCTTTATAGTTGAAATCCATCTAAGCTTTACACTTGAGCTTAAATGTTAATAACATAGATAAACCTCAACTCAAAGCTAAAAGAAATTGGGAAACAAAACTTATAACTTGATTTTAGAAAATGAAATTTTAACCATTCTTTTATTTTCAATATACTATAAAAAAAAATTTCAATAGGAATGTTGTTCTTAGTTCGAACCCCTACTTAGGCCTTTCTCCCAAATAGGATATCGCATCAACAACCGGTGTTCTTAGTTCGGAACCCCTCACTCCGCTGCGGGGGGGGGGGGGGGGGGGGGGGGGGCTAACGTTTGTGGGATATCGCGACAACACCTTCTTCCTACAAAGCCTAGAATCCAAAGTCCCTTAGTTGCAATCACCACCTAGGCCGCGCTCCCTAGTGATGAATGCCTACGAACCTTGATTCCACGTACATAGTCTTAATCCTTAGTTGCGACCCCATCCGAGTCTCACTCTCAACATGGATACGCCAACGATTAAAACTATATATAGCTTTTATTATTCTATTTTTGCGAATGCTTCATTGGCACGAAAAATAATGCTTTTGCATTAGAAATGCTTCATTGGCATTCTTTTTATAATTTATTTTTTTTGGTGAATGGAAAAATTTCACTTTAGAAAATCAACTTATAAAATTGAAAACAACAAAATCTTACTTAATAATAGAGGAATTACTTTAAAAATGTAAGACATTTTTCTAAAGACATTGGTTGGACTTAGTTAATTAAAAAGAGCACGTATGATTATGTGTGTTAAAGGAGCTTATGGGAGTTAAAAGAATAAATCATTTCATTTAAGCTTTATAGTTTCCAAATAAACCTTGTTAAGCAAAATTTACTCTTATATTTAACTACATCATCTCTTCGTTCTTCACAATTTTTAAAAGTCAACGCAAATAGGATTTGTGAATGCTTAGCCCACAAAAAGGTAGGTTACAGAAACTAGCTAGGCATTTTCACCCGGTCAGTCAAATTAACTCCTATTCTCTCCAACGGAGTAACAAAAAAGGTTTTTTCCCCAAACTATGCTTCTATTGCAGCAATATTTATAAATTTCCACTTTTTCACAAAAGGTAATTAAAAAGATTCAACCAAGGTTGCGTGAAGTGCAAGTCATATCAAAGATATCCTTCACCAAACTAAAATGAAACATTGTCCTCCATGTTTAAAAAAATAGGGGTCAAAAGGAATCTAAACAATAATCTTAGGTCATGCAAAAACGAATAGATGTTAGTTCGATAAAGACAAGGGATATGAGATTTCCCACTTTATGTAGAGAGATTGGAGTACATCAATGGAAAATTGTGGGCTTTGCTTTGTTCTTCCAAAATCTTGAACCATGAATCTCCAAAGATCCGGAAAACCGTAGAAAACAAGCACAACAACCAACAAGAACGAATAAGACAAGCATCCTCTCATTATTCTCATTGTTAGCTCATAAACGACGTAAAAACGGCTTAGTTTTGTTAACAGAGTAAAGCCTATACTCCGACCCCGAAGTGATTTGTCTTGGGGAAGAAAGAAAAAAATAAAAGAAGATTAAAAAGATAAGCATGGGGTACTCAAACGAAGCGTGGTTATTAAAGAGGTCCCCTAGCTTGACTCATTTCCCCAAACGAGGTTAGATGGTGGGTCGGTGTTAACATACGGGATAAATCTCATTAGGTACATCTTCTCCAAAATAATGTTTCACCCTATGACCATTGACTTTAAAATTTGGACCATCCTTTTGAAAAAGTTCAATTGTTCCATATGGGTAAACATTAGCAATCGTAAATGGTCCCGACCATCGGGATTTAAGCTTCCCCGAGAAAATCTTTAGTCTTGAGTTAAAAGATGCACTTGATCACCAGCATTAAAAAATCGGTTTTTAATCTTTGAATCATGTACCTTTTTGATTTTTCCTTATATGGAAAAAGAATTCTCATAAGCTTCTTCCTTATTCGTTAAGCTCATTGATTTGTGGACTTTCTATTTTTACCCACCAAGACTTAAGGTCTAAATAGTTTTTTGGGCCTTAAGCTTTTGTGCTACTCAATAGGGAGATGGCAAGCTTTTCCGTAAACCAACCTATAAGGGAGGTACAATCGATAGGTGTTTAAGGCGGTTCGGAAAGCCATTGAGCATCGTTAGTTATCACTCCAAGAAGCTCTATTCTCACCTATGGTTCTTTCTAAAATCCTTTTAATTCCCCTATTTGAAACCTCAACTTGACCACTCGTTTGAGGGTGGTAAGGAGTTGAAAGACGATGGGTCACACCATACTTTGCCATGACCTTTGCAAATTGGTCATTACAAAAATGTGTGCCTCTATCACTTATTATAGCACGAGGGGTTCCAAATCTAGCAAAAAGACTTTTCAAGAACTTACAAACAACTCGAGCATCATTAGTAGGTAAAGCCTTGCTTCACCCATTTAGACAAATTAGTCCACCGCAACTAGGATGTACTTATTCCCCTACTTAAAGGAAAATGGGACCCATGAAATCAATTCCCCACAAATCAAAGAATCTCACAAATTGCGTATGCATTTGTGCATCTCATCTCTTTGAGAGATTTTGCCTTGTCTTTGACAAGCATCACAATGTTTAACCAAGTTGAAAGCATCTTTATAGATGGTGGGCCAAAAGAATCCGGTGTCAAAGACTTTACGAGCGGTGTAATTGGCACTATGATGGCCTCCCGTAGGTCCGTTGTGACAAGCCATGAGAATCTCATTAGCCTTCTTGCCCAAAAACACATAGTTTATTGACTTGTCCGCACAAATTTTAACAAGTATGGTAATTCCCAATTGTATGTTGAGCATCTTTGAAAAAACTATCTTCGTATTTATTGAGAACTCATTCCTTTTTTAAAAATTACCTGATGGTAGTTCGCTAAGTCGGCGAACCTGGATTGGTATTATCACTAAGCACATTCACATTGTTAAGCACATTATTTTCAACAACATTTTCATTCTCATTAAACACATTATCATTCACATTAATCTCTTTGACCTCTTCAACTTTCCCTAGTGACTCTAAAGGAAAAGACTCGGTTATATTTTGCTTTTCAAGTTCATTCTTGTGAGGGTTCTCTAGTCTAGAAAGGTGATCGGCGGCTACATTCTCAGCTCCTTTTTTGTCCCTTATTTCAAGATTGAACTCTTGGAGTAAAAGAATCCACCTAAGTAACCTTGACTTAGCATCTTGCTTAGCCATTAGGTACTTAATAGCCGAATGATCCTAGACACTTATGGTTCTTCTAAGATAGATTGGGTCGAAACTTACTCTAAGGCATATATAGGCTAGCATTTCCTTTTCAGTTGTAGTGTAATGAAGTTGAGCCCCTGTCATAGTCTTACTCGCATAGTGAATAGGATGAAAGTGTTTATCCTTTCTTTGACCTAGAACAGCTCCAAGAGCAAAGTCACTAGCATCACACATTATTTCAAAATCGTAATCCCAATTAGGCACAACAAGTATTGGTGATTCAATTAACTTCTTTCTAAGATCATTAAAAGCTTGTTTACACTCATCCCTGAAATGAACAATAGAGTTTCTTTTTCCATAAGATGAGTCATGGGTCTTGCAATTTTTGAAATATATTGACATGAACCTTCGATAAAAATCCCGCAAGACCTAAAAAAATTCGAAACATCCTTTTTACCGTGGTAGAGTAAGGTAATTTAGCTCTCATTGCTAATTTCCTTGCAACCCTTCCTCAAAAGCTCATATTAAAACACTTTTAGAAATTTTATGTCCCAAAACTATTCCCTCTTTTACCATGAAATGGCATTTTTCCCAATTAAGCACAAGATTTGTTTCTTCACATCGATAAGCATTTTATCAGATATCTAGGACTTTGAAAAAAATATCCCCAAAAACCGAAAGTCATCCATAAAAACCTCCATGGTTTTTTCTAGAATTCATGTCATGGAATATGGCCGTCATGCACCTTTGAAAGGTCCCCGGTGCATTACAAAGGCCAAAAGGCATTCTTTTGTAGGCAAAGGTCCCATAGGGGCAAGTAAAGGTGGTCTTTTCTTGGTCTTGTGGGTCAATCGGGATTTGAAAGTACCCGGAAAATCCGTCTAAGAAGCAATAGAACTCATTCCCCGCTAACCTTTCAAGCATTTGGTCCATGAAAGGTAATGGAAATTGGGTCTTTCCTCAGTGGCATTAATTCAATTTCTATATTACAATGCAAACTCTCCAACCGGTCACAAGTCGGGTTGGAATGAGTTCATTGTCATCATTCATCACCACGGTCATTCCCCCTTTTTTAGGCACGCAATGAACCGGGCTAACCCATGGGCTATCCGATATGGGGTAAATCAAGCCAGGCATCAGAAGTTGATGACATCTTTCTTAATAACCTATTTATTTAGGGTTGACCTTATTTGCATTTCTGTAACCACTGGTTGTAATCATCTCCATCATTTTTTATGTGTACAAAACTTTGGATCAATTCCCTTAATGTCGGGATTTTCTAAGCGAGAGCACTTTTGTGAGCTCCTTAGAACTCATTAAGTTTTACATTATCATCATCTTTTGAAATCTTTTGAAATTATGAGGGTAGTTTATTATCCTTTTCAAGTAATATCGTATTACAAAGATGTGATGGCATACTCTTTCGAGTTCAAGGTCGAGTGGTTCCTCTATTGATGTTTTGACCGATTCCAACATTTTTTGACTTCTTTTTGAACTCAAGAGGTGTGATTGGTGAAATGGATCATTCATTTAAAACTTAAGCAATTTTTCCAAGTAAGTTACATCACCTCCTCATCACTAAAATTCGTAATTTATATCCATGTTTTAAAGAATTCATCATGTATTTAAAAAACCTCTTCTATTTCTTCCTCAAGATCATCTCACTTCCTTCAAAAGAGTGAAAGAAGGAGGATCCGGAAATGATAGAAGTGAATCACCACTCTCGGTAATGTTTAAGACTGTGGAGATACTCGCACAAGTTGCATCAATAAGGTTAATTCGTTTCACGGATTCAAAATTATCATAAGAAATTGTGGGAGTATCACCACACTTTAGGATCAAAGATTGATCATCATGTCTTTAAAATTTCTCCCCATATAAACATCAATCAAGGCATGAGCTGTGCTCAAAAATGGCCTTCCTAGAATCAAAGGAACACGGGGGTCCGCAACAAAGTCTAATATCACAAAATCGACCGGGAAATAGAATTTTCCGACCTTAACGAACACATTTTTGGCTATCCCGAGGGGTTTAGAAATTGTTCGGTCGGCTAATTCTAGAACCATTCTAGTACTTGTAAGGTCGGGAAGTCCAAGTTTTTTCCAATAGCTCAGGGCATGAGATTGATCACTTGCACCTTGATTCCGCTAGTGCCAAGTGATTATCAAACTCCCAAAATCACAAGGAATGAGGAAATCGTCCTGGGTCACCAAGCTTACGGAAGCTTTTGGAATGACCGCAGAGCAATTAGCTATCATTGGTGTCTTTGTTTTCTCAAATCAATTTGTCCTTATTACTTAACAAACTTTTTGATCCAGTAAAGCAAACTTCGGAAATTGGACAAGAGCATCCGCAAAGCTAAGCTCAAAGTGAAGATCACGGAAGATTTCTATGAACTTTGAAGCTAAGATATCATCTCTTTCACGATTCTTGTCCTTTTCAACTCTTGAAGGGTAAGGCAAATTTGTCTTAGACTTGAAAGGTTCATTAACAACTCTAGGCTCAACAATGGGTTCTTTATCCTTATTTTGGACCTTTTCCTTGTTTTGAAACATAGGAGGTTGGTAATTTGCGGTACTTGGTGAAATTGTGGGTTGCACATGGTCCTTTGTCACATCAGTTTCCTTACCATCCTCATTGTCGGTTTGACATAAGAGGAGGAATAGGAGGTAATGGTCCTTCATAGCCAAACCAATCTAGTAGTGTTAAGCCGTGACTTCATTTCTAGGATTAGAATTAGTATTACTTGGTAAAGTTCCGAACCGATGCATTGTTATTTCCCATTTGCTTTTGAAAACCTGTTAAGACATCGTATTTTGAAATTCTCTTGCTCATTTTGAAATCTTGTTGTTCCCTTTTGAAATCAATTCAAAATTTTTTTTCTTTTTTGCACATTATTCTAAAGTAACATCATTTGCTTTTGTTGTAAGCCTCAATCCTAGATAAGTCACGGAACTTAAGTACTCGGGGCTTGATAAGCTTGTGCTTGTTGTGTAAGCCCGAGGTTTGCTCCTATGGGTTAATCTTGGTTCCATTTTTACACAGTCTATTATAACCTTGATTTGCATCAAATTACTATTGTTCATATCATGTTGAAGTAAAGCCCGGTGGTCTTATTTGGTTCGCTAAGTTGGGAGGACGGTATCCAGAATTTCCATTTTGAACAAAGTTACCGACCCGAATAGCCTTTGTTGAATTTGTTGAAAATTATAATGATAAGCCGGGTTTAATAATCCTCCCCTAGTCATTGGGCACACATTATAACTATGATTACTACCACAAGTAGTACACCTTTCCTCCACCGCTTTAATCGGAATGGGAGTAGGAACGAGAGCTTTATCATATTTTTCATCTTATTCATTTCATTCCTAAAGTCAAAGTCATCTTATCCTCTAATGCTGCTGCCATTTGTTGAAATTCGAAGTTAGATGACGAAGAAGTAGAAGAAGATGGAGGAGCATTCGTACTCACTCGCATCACGGCGTTCCGTGAACATCTAACTTTGGCTTTATTCTCTATGATTTGTAGTCCTTCGGTTGGACTTTTGTAGAGAAAATTGCCACCGGCAGCGGAATTAACGAGAATTTGTTCATTATAGCTTAACGAATTATTGAATGTGTTAATTGGTGGCATGAGTGAAAACCGTGATGAGGAACTTCCTTAGGGAACTTCCTTGAAACGCTCCCAAGCTTCGGAGAAAGATTCTTGAGCAATTTGTCGAAAATTCGTAATTTCATTCCGAAGATTGGTGGTCTTAGAAAGTGGAAAGAAAAAGTTGATGAACTTAGACACTAAGTCATCCCATGTAAGAATTGAATTCGGAGGTTCTTTGTCGAGCCACGTTTTGGCAACCCCGTCAAGAGAAAATGGAAAGAGAAGAAGTTTGATGGTGGTGTTAGGTACTTATGGATACACTTTGTTTATTATTATGCTCTCAAAATGACGAATGTGAGCATGAGGCTCCTCATCATTACCTCCTCAAAAAATCCGATTTTGAACCAGATTAATGAGAGAGGATTTAAGTTCAAAATTTTGAGCATTAATGGGTGGTACAACTATAGCACTTTCAAACCCCCCGGTGGGAGCTTGAAGTTGCTCGGCCATAGGTCGGTCATCGGCCATTGGAATCGGATCCGGAATAAGAGGGATTGCCTCTTGTTGTTGTCGAGAACGTCGACGATTACGTCTTCTCGGAATTGTGTATTCCAAGGAAGAACGAGTGCGCATGCACTAGTGAAAATAAAAGAAAGAAGAATTTGGGATTAAGAAGATTATTTTTGGGGAATTTCTAATTTTTGTATTTATTAGGAAGAAAACAAAAGAAAAATATTTTGGCAACCGTTAATTACAAGCTTCACGATAAGTCTCCAAGATTACGCACAATTGTGAGCGGAAAGGCTTAGCGAGCCGCAATGACTTCTTAGCAAGTAGCTATCACCTTTCCTTATACTCACCTTATAGTTTGTAAACTCAAAGGTCCGTCGTACCTCGCAAGTAACTCACGATTAGTTTTGTTGTTTATTGGAATGGTTTAAGATGGATAGCTAGTATCCAAATATGTTTATTATTTTTTATTTTAACTAATTCGATAGGAATCGAATTAATGAACGTTTTGTATTTTTATAGAATATAGACAAAAATAGCAAAGTAACTCCAGAGGAAGGGTCTTCTTTAACGCTACTTCAACGGAATTTCCTCAAAAAAAAAAAAAAAAATAAAAAACGTTCAGTCTTCACCGGCAGCGGCGCCAAAAATTTGGTATAGGTGTTGGTAAGACGTGTCAAATTTATTTATTTATGTTTAAATTCTATGTGACAATTCTTTCCAAATTAATTTCTCACAACAAAGAGAAATAAAAGGATAAAATCTCACTTAAGAAAACACAATACGTATATTTTTAACCGGGAAGTATTTCTTCTCGGGTCGTATCCCAACGAAGTCGTGAATTGAAATTCGGGAATAATTCGGATCTCGATCAAGAATGGCATAAAGGATTTGTTGTTTTTAACTTAAACTCCGAATATAAATATCACAAATTTAAACTATTAGAAAACAATTAAAGAAATAAATATGTTTCCACTATACGAAAAATTTACAAACGTGAATTAAAAATGTGAGCTAAAACTAGAATTTAAAATCTAAAGCACTAACACGAACAAATTTTATACCTCAAAATCACAAATTTAAAAAGAAATTTTAGGAAAATGAATTGAACTTTTTAGCTATTTTTGAATTTCTATGATTTTCTTATAAGAAAAAATGTTTAACTAAAAATACACTTTTTCTAAAATTTATCACTAAAATTCAATTTTAATTTTCAAAAATTATTAGAGTGAAAAAAGAAAATTTATTACAAAAAATAATTAATTTTTCCAACTATTTTTTTATTTTCATATGATTTTCCTAAGAAAAAGAGAAATTACTAAAAAAACTATTTTATTCTAAACATACAATTTAACTGGTAAAAAAAAGAAAATTATTTTAACTACTAAAATGGGTGAAGAATCTAACGGTATAAAAAATGCCCAATTTTTACTAAGCAATTAAACCCTAATTTTGCTAATTAAAACCTAAACCCTAATTTTATTAAAACTAATATTAAAAATATTAAAACTATTTTATTAAACTAAAAGAACAGGGTAGAAAATGCAACAACTGAAAATAAAGGGTAGGCGGGGTAAATAAAAGAAATTTACACTATAGTTAACTGGATCAACCTTTAGGATATTGAAAATGTACCAAACAGACCCTACGACTTAAGCAATTTTCAGCTTATTACAAAAATGAAAATAAGCTAAAACTCAAAAACATAAAAAATGTTGGACCTGAGCTTATCTTACTACATCTTTAATAAAAGCAATTGACCTTTTTTCAAACTGAATAAGCTAGAAATTTAACTTCTAAACCTGCATTACAGAAACTAAGGTTTTCCTTTAAAATTCTAACTTTTCTAATCTTTTTCTTATATCTAGCTTATTACTTAATGAAAATAAAAACCAAAAGAAGTTATAAGAAGCTTATAATGTGTACTAAAGATGGTCTAAAACCTCGAAATTAAGCTAAAAGTAAAACTATGATTAAACAAGAAGATTTACTATAAAAAACTAGGTTTCTGGCTTATTACTAAAATTAAGCAATTGCATAATAAGCTAACTACCTCAAAATCTTAAATACTAGAACTGATAATTTTGGAAATAAGCTATTCTATGATTAAAGAGTAAACATAGATTAAAAAGAATTTGGAGATAAACAACTAGAAATTAGAAATATTCAAAAGAATTAAGCAAGAAATCAAGTTGCCTGCTAACACCATTTTGCAGACATAAAAGTAGTCATAAGATGAGAAATGAAAATTAAGAGATGATTTATATAAAGCTAATGTAATACTACTAAAATGCTTAATTCTAACTTCTATCTCCTAATTTCAAATGCTAAAGAGAAGCTAGAAAATGATGAACAACAAGCAGTACTTACTGAGTAAGTACTGCTTATACTGGTGTAATTGGTAAAGGCTTAAATGCAGGCTAAATTTCTAAGGTGAGAACTCATAAACTCACTATCCTATTGTTTCTAAACCTACATTAACCAAAATTTAACTCTAAAATGCTGTGAAACACTTATCTATAAATCTACTTGACTTTAAACTGTCTTGTGCCTTGTAATAATTTTTTAAACTCTAAATCTTTAAAAATGCAAAATGACTCCTGAAACCTTTAAAGATCTTGTCTTTTATAAGAAACTCAACTAAAGAAAAAGATTAGACTAGTGGTCATTGACTTTTAAAGTCAAAATAGTGTAATGCCCAAACACTCCTTACACTTTTTGAACATTTCTTAACAGCTTTTAAAATCTATTTTCAAACTAAATGACTAAAAACCTTTTATCTACTCTATCTTAAACTCAACTAATTAAGCGTGTTTAAGCTCTAAAATTCCTAGCTTATGTTTAATTAATATATACTTTCTACACTAGCGGGTTATTAACTTTCTATTATGACAGGAATCTAAACTTGAGATCTCAATAGCTTAACTACATCAACTTTAATAACATTTTGCCATAATCTAAGTAAACTAAGCAAAATTAAACAGGATTAAGCACAAGAAGTAAACACAATAAGCTAATGAATTAAGCTGTATGAATGCTGAAATCAAAACATGAATCTAAACCTTTGATCTTGTAGTCTCTGAACTCTAGGTCACTCTTGTTGAGGATGTGACTAAATAAATCCTAATGGCTACCTTAGCCTTAAACCTGAGCTTAAGCTCAATTAGCTAAATTGGAGCTTATTTCTCCTTATTGCTTCCAATATCAATCAAATTTGAACTTCAAAATGACTTTGTTGAACTAAAATAGAACAAATCCAGCTTTTATCCATATTATGATCAACTTTTGAACAAAGAAAACAGGAATAAGCTAATTGAGCTTATTTCAAGCTTATTAGCTAAAACTAGCTTATTTCATGAAAACTTAAACTCAAACACAATTCAACTAGCTTTATTACTTTTAAAGAAGATTTACAGATAAAGAACAGAAGTAACTGAATTGAAAGATTAAAAAGATTAATTTGCAACGATGAACAGTACACGAAAGCTAAAAAGTGAGAATTACAAAATAAACTGAACTAACTCTCTAAAAACTACTCTTCAAACTGAATTACAAACTCCTATTTATAGGAAAAGATGAGAAGAAGATGAGAACTCTCAGCTTTCTAGCAATAGATGACTTTTTTATTTGATCTTGCTTGTTGATTGTGTTTGGTGAGGTGTTCAGACCATTTAGGAAGCTGCCACGTCTTAATAATGACGTGGAGTAGTTGGTAACTACGAGGTGGGGTGGAGTTGGGAGAAACGGGAGAAGGGATTTTGGGAAAGTTGGGTTTGTTCGGGTTTTGGCGGGAAAAATCGTTATAAAACGGTTAGGAGGAAAAGGGACGGGGGAAAAAGGCTGTTATATTTGAAACTTTGGGCTAATTGCATAAGTAGTCCTTGTGTTTCTTTTTTTCAAAGGTGTAGTATAAAATGAATTTAAAGATTGGCATTTCTAGCCCTTGTAGTTTTAAGAACAAGAAATGGACTTTGAGTTTGGGCTCTTTATTGGGCTTTTGTGTTGCAGAATGGTGTAGAAAGCTAAAAGGTATTTTAGTAATTTTGCATCCTCTTCAAAGGGTATAATGGTCATTTTTCCTTTGTCATTTTCTTTACTTTCTTGACTTTTCTCGACCACGGTCTTGATCCGGCTTTTAATATTGGCTTCAAATCTTTCTCTTGTACTTGTCTCTTCATTTCTTGTCGGTTTTTGCTCTTTTTGACTTTGATATCCTTTCCTGCACGTTAAGACACAAAAGCACACATATTTCCATCTTTTGGCATATTTTTGTCTTATTGGTGATTTCATGGGTATGTTATGTATACATTTTTATAAATCTTAGCAGTTATATTTTGATATTGTTAGCAAAAAATTGTTAAGGAAGTATGGTCATAGGTAGAGGTATTTGGATGAAAGGCTTATGCGTAATAGTAATTAGGTAATAAGCATGAAGATTAAATGTGTCTTGCAACGACTTGATGAATACTCCACTTTGTGGATTGGTGGTTAGGTCTCGCAATTTGCTTCTCTTTCTATCTTTAGCATCTATATGATAGTGTTAGGTATGTTCATTTGTTATGTTGATAACTCTATGTTTGATGCTTGAAAATTGGAAACAAGATCTCGATAGTCTTTAGCTTTACATTTTTGTCTCTTTGTCCGTTATGCTTAGATAATTCTCCATATGGTCTCTTAGGTCTATCGCCGTATGGAGTTACGGAGGAACCTATATACCTTAGTAATAGTAGACGACTATTTATGGTATACATGGAAAGATTCCTTAACCAAAATCGGAAATCTTGAACAATTTTGAAATATTTAGTAGAAAAATACAAAACCAATTAGGATGTCTAATCGTGTCAATTAGGATGGACCACGGTAGAGAATTTGATAATGAAGTACAATTTGGAGAGTTTTGTAACGCCAACGGTATTACAAAAACTTCTCGCTAAACGCACTCCACATTAGAATAGCATGGTAGAAAGGAAAAATAGGACACTACAAGAATGAGTAGAACAATGTTGAATGAACAATCTGTTTACATAAAAGTTTTAGTTTAGCTCAGTAGATACTTTCAACTATATCCTTAAACGAATCTAATTAGAGCCATCTTAGATAAACTCCTATTTGAATGTCATGAGAGGTAAGAAACCTACTTCTTGATTATTTTTAAGTGTTTGGAAGAAGTGCTCATTTTAAATACCAAGACTGCTACTAAGTTTGACCTAAATGTCATAGAAGGTGTCTTTTGAGAGATACTTCCCAAAAATAGTTAAGGCTACTGATGTGCTGTCTTGTAGGGTTGTAGTATATTAATAGTTCAAGATTTAAATTTATATTTTGTCGACTTTACCTAAAACAAACCACTTTACGAAAAGTGTACCGGGTCAGATAGAGGTTTCGTGGTAAGAAGGGTGTCGGTCACTAAGAGCGAGAACTAATCTATTTATTTTATTAATTTTTGGTTAACTTAAATAAGTTATTTTATAAACTATATTAATTCTCTAATCTAAGTTAAAACCTATGCTCAACCTATGTTAATCCTTATTCTAAACAGATAAAAAGGGGGGTTTTCTGCTTGAGAGACTGGCACAGGTTTGTAGTGACTTAGATCTACTTAAGACACAATAACACACGCAAGCAAACAGACAAAAGATAGAAGAGCGGCCTAGCCAAATATAAGAAAATTGTATTAACCATGATTAATTCAATTAGAATGTTGGTTTGTTTATTTAGTGCAATGAATACTTATCTCGAGGCGGCGTATCATTCTTAAGACTTAGGCATTACTTCTTCCTAAGACCTAGACACGTAGAATTCTGTCACAATTAAACGCATCCACATAAAGCATCCAATTTGCTGATTATAATCTATCTTGGGGATTAAAGCAATGGTGATCTTGTTAAACCCTAGCTCATGGAGACTTTACCCACTTACTGCTTAATGGCAATTTATATTCTAGTTAGTATACTGGCCCATGGTCTTTACACAATTGATTAGATACGTACTCGTTGATCCCATGGGTCATCTGCAGTCCAACTAAGCTCACTATCTTAAGGGCGAAGATAGGTCATTATTATGATCCTATTAGTCTGAATTATAAATAAATATATTGAAGAGCTTCCCGCATCTAGCTAACTTGGTCCTTATCACTAGATCCAGTTGAATGATAGATCGCATACAAAAGTACGTAAACAAGTATGAATTGATAAACATAACAAGCAATCATCGATTAAATTAAGCTTTCAAGATAACAAACCAAACATTCAAATCTTAGAATAATGGCTAATAACCCATGGGTATTAGCCTTAAATGTCATATTCAATACAAGAAGTATAATCTAACAAGGTAACAAAAAACGAGTTAAACGTATGATATCAAAAATTTGATCGTTTACTAGAGTATAGGAGATTAAAAAGTGTTTCCTATAGAATTGATAGCTTTGCTTGACTTCTTCTGCTCTTCTTGTCGTCTGAAAATTGACTTTTGTGGTTAAGGTATTGAAATTATGATCAAGCACACTGAAAACCCGTTTTTAGGTTTTCTATTTATAGGGTCTAGAATTTGGTCGATACGACGTATCAAATGACTTGGATACGGCGTATCGGGGGTTTCTTAGAGTAGGGACCATGTTTGTTATCTTCCAGAATATTTTATTACTTTAAATTAAATACGGCGTATAGACTCCTTCTGGATACGGCGTATTGATCTTTATTCCTTCATGGTCTTTTGTGAAGTGTAGGTAAAGATACGTCGTATCTTCCTTGATGGATACGGTGTATAGGATATAAGAGTCAGTATCTTCAAATGTCTTTGTTTAAGCTCCAGAATGCGTGCCTTTTTGCTAATCTTCACCAAGTACTCTATAATTACTGCAATTTCAAAATACAACGATTAAGTAAAATTCTTGAATTTATCATTACAAAATGGGCTATTGACTTGGGTTAAATGATGCTATTAAGTGACGTTATTTGATGTCATCAAAATATCCCCCACTTGATTGCTACTGTCCTCAAGTTAGGCCTTTAGAAGTTTATGATATGTGTATCCATAAGGATTTTTTTTTGTTTAGCATTTATTCGATCAAGTACATAGTACATTTACCAAACACCTCACGAAATAGTAGATGAAAACACTCAAATCACTCATACTAATCTATGTGATTAAAACATATAACTATATCGCTCAATTGCTCGGTCACGACGAGTATTCTATCATAGGCTTGGCAAGGATACACAACTCCACCACTAGAGCTAAGGAGTAAAAAGTTTATAAAGGTAAAATGGGTTTTTATATTAAGGCTTAGGGTTGATCATTCTAACAATCTTTCACCAAAAGTACCACACCAACAAGGCAGCTGAATCACACATACATGGCCGTAATGACATAATAGACATGTGTGTTCGATCACATCCTCATTCGAGTTTAACCAAGGGTTAAGATGAAGAATGATATAGGGTGTGGATCTTGTTTAACTTTCACCAAAAGTAATAAACATACATAGGCAGTTGAATCACACATACATGGAGCAACGATTGGAAAATAATGCATGACTCAATTTTTTTTACACTCCTTAGTTGGGTAAACAATGGTTAATGATTAGGAAAGGAAAATAATTTATTGTCAATTCAAAATAACAAACAATAATTAGTCCATAACAAGATAAGGTACAAGTTACTAGACCATTTTTTCCTAACCGGTTCCCATAATAAGACAAAACTTTATACACAAACGTCTTGATCATAGATAAAAGAACACAACCTAAGTTGTGTTCACCGTAAACGTCTACTTCCCAATCATCCCATACTTTACATACTTTTACAAAGACAAGTGGCAATATTCACCACTTTATTCAAAACTTTACATCGTCGATTTATAACCATCCATCAACGAATGATCGATCCTTCAAATAATTCCATTGGTTTAAGCTTTTACGAACCGACTATCTTTAAACTTTCCTCCTCTTTTGTGTTGCGTTTTTTATGATTTTTCGATTTTTTTACAATCCATACTCGATTCGTTGTTTTTTCAATCTTCATGATTATAATAAACTTTCGATAATTTCTCCATGATTATACATTCTTCAAGCCGTACCAAATAATTGTGTTGGTCGTATAAAATACATGAGTTTTGACTACTTTTTACATTCTCATTGCAATGTGAAAATTTCCCAACCATACTAGAGATATGAAAATGACACAAGACTCAAGAAATACATACTTTACACTTTAAGCAACTAGCAACTGATAAATAGACTTAATCTAACAGGATATGTTAAGGTGTAAAGGTGTAACAAAACAAATAGTTGGTGTTATCATAAAGGATTGGCTATATAGGTTTTTTAGGGGTATCTTACTCTTAAAATGAGAGTAAACAAAGGGTTTATACGGGAGTTAACTAACCAGTGTGGTTAGTTAATAAAACAACATATATAGGCTTTTTGGGTGTAATCCTAGAAATTTACCAATTTAAACAAGTTACTACATCTAAATCATAGTACTATTTGGTGGTCTCGAATGATATACCTAGACAAGTTCTAAAGTCTACCAACATCACCGACACAACTTATATTTTTGTGGAATTTGGTAAACATTTGGAACGGATAAGGCTGAAATCCTTACTATAACTAATATGGGTGATGTAACTAGTAATTTCACAAAAGTATGTTTTGAAAAAAAAAAATTAAAGTTAAGCATTTTTAATGTGAAAACTATGGACAAGTATACGTTCTAATTCCCATCCCCCACTTAAATTATACAACGTCCTCGTTGTATAGATAAAACATTAAAAACAGGAAATTAAAAGAATTAGAACGAGAAACTCCCCTGATGTTTTGCTCGGTAGAGTTTATGAGCAAGAATGTGTGTTGTAAATGTGTCTGGATTCCAACATGACTACAACACACACATAAGATTCCAGATGATTGAAACTTCACCAACTTCATCGATTTCTTTTCCAGTGAGGTCATCTGCAAAATATAGGAAAATGTGCAAAATCCTATCTCGGGTATCCTACGGTTAATAAATAACAAAAACAATAAACTCTACATGAGACAAATACGCCGTATACATAAACTGGAATACGCCGTATGGAGAAACTTGTAAAAAATATCAATACGGGTCAATCTGATGAATACGCCGTATCATGTGCATGAATACGTCGTATAGACAGAACTGGCAATAAAGTTTTGAAATGCAGAAAAATAAAGGACTGATAACGTCCAGACATTCAATACGCCATATGGTATAGAGCAGATACTCCGTATTGATGTCTGGGAAGACAGACTCGATAAAAATAAATAACAATCCGGGTTGTCTCTCGGGAAGCACTTTTCTTTCAGCTAGTCATTAAGTTAGACTTTTCTTTAGATCCTTTTACACTATTCAACACATTAATCTCCTGCTTTTATTCTCGTAACGAGTATGGTTCTTGAGTCCGTAATCAATCAACGAGCTAATTTGCTAAACTTACTGCCAGGCTTGATTCTATCATGCACAAACAAATCAAAACATCACATCATAATATATATACATCAAAGGATAAGTTGTTTTAAGTTTAGGTACACATGTACAAATAATAAAATGTAAAATATGATAAACAATAAAAAAAGTAAGGGGTAGAAGAGTCAAGGGTCTGGCTGCTGGGGTGCTGAGGTGCTGGCGTCATCAGTCCTACGCTTGATGCGTCTCACATACATGATATGATAATCTGAATAGCTCGTGTACCTGACCCCAGCCTGATCCATCATCCGTGAGAGTCCAGTGACCGTCCATGTAGTTAATTGAGAGAAATCACAGGCCATACTGTCTAATACCTAATCTCTGATGGTTGTCCTCCTACTAACTACTAACTCTTTATGCCTTAGTACTAGTGTCCAGATGTAGGTGGCTGAGGTGCATGTACAGGTACCGAAACAGCGTGGTCACTCTCATCAACATCAGGAGCACCCTCAGCGACCTCTAGGGCACCAGCCGCAGCAACCTGCCGCCTCTCTGGTCCTAAGGCTACCAAGCCCAAGTATCGTCGAGCTCCTTATAGATCTGCAACCTCACCAACTCAGCCATATCAATCATAGGCAGGTCTCGGACAATCATCGTCAATTCCTAGAGTCTCTCCTCAGTAAGCAGCCTAACATGCTCAGCTAGACGAGCAACAAACTGTCCTTCAGATATCATCACCCCACGCTTCCTCCCCGAAGCAAACATCCCCAAATACCTAGCTAAAAGATAAGGGATGTTGACTGAACCAACATCCACCCCCCTCAGATAAAACAAATCAGTCACGGTCACCTTCTTAGGTGCCTGACTCCTCCCAGCAATATTGCATGCAATCAACATGTGGCACAACCTAAGCATCAGATCCGTGATCGAAGTATAAGACGGGGATGTGCCAAGGAAATCTCCCGCAGATGAGATCATTACCCAATAAGCACTCAGACCCCCCTTGTTGGGGATTTGCCTCGCACTCTTGGCCCAGTATGCGCCGAATCCAGCGGACTCCATCTCCTCCGCAGTATGCAACCCTAAGGCCAAAATAAATTGCCTCCAACTCGTGCGGTGTCTAACTCCTCCTAGCTAAAATTGTAATGCCCATCTGTATCAAGATCAAGCACCGCCTCTCCAAATCTAAACGTACTAAAAAAACTCCAGAATAAGCTCCTGTACCAACATGCCTTGAATCTCAAATAGCCTCCTCCAAGCTCGACTAGTAATACACTATGTCCCTTAGCATCCCTATGCTCTATTAGCATCCTACCACTTAATCCCTCAGCCATCAGATATGTCAATCCCCCAAAATTAAAAACCTGAACCCTATGTATCTCTTTACCATAAATCCTACCTAATCTCTCCTCAAAATCCGTAATATCGGCACCTGTATACCCCAAACCCTCAGATCTAAGATAACGATGTCTCTGATCTCTAGGTGGAATTTCCATATCGTGTGATCAGAACCGAGAAGAAAGTGATTATGAATAAAAAACAATGATCTCCAAGGATTATTTTGACCGCGGTTATTTTTTGTGTGTAAAAAGGTGTGTGTGGAACAGATCCGGCGTATCAATTAGGTTTTTATACCCAAACTCGATACGCTGTATTGGTTTTTGTCCAATACGTCGTATTGGGCAAATTTGTTGACTAAGTCAACTTAAGTTTAAAAATAGTGGATACGACGTATAGGTGTTTACTAATCCGTCGGTATCCACTATTTTTATACTTAAGTTGACTTAGTCAAACAATATTTTGCCTTACGTCGTATTGGGACAAAAAACCAATACAGCATATCGAGTTTGGGTATCAAAATCCAATTGATACGCCAGATCTATTTCACACACACCTTTTTACACACAAAAATAACCATGGTCAAAATAATCCTTGGAGATCATTGTTTTTTATTCATAATCACTTTCTTCTCGGTTCTGATCACATGATATGGCAATTCCACCTAGATATCAGAGACATCAGTATCTTAGATCCGAGGGTTTGGGGTATACAGATGCCGATATTATAAATTTTAAGGAGAGATTGGGTAGGATTTACGGTAAAGAGATACACAGGGTTCAGGTTTTTAATTTTGGGGGATTGACATATCTGATGGCTGAGGGATTAAGTGGTAGGATGCTAATGGAGCACAGGGATGCTCAGGGACATAGTGTATTCACTAGCCGAGCTTAGAGGAGGCTATTTGAGATTTAAGGCATGTTGGTACACGAGCTTATTCTGGAGTTTTTTTAGTACGTTTAGATTTGGAGAGGCGGTGCTTGATCTTGATACAGATGGGCATTACAATTTTAGCTAGGAGGAGTTAGACACCGCACGAGCTGGAGGCAATTTATTTTGGCCTTAGGGTTGCATACTGCGGAGGAGATGGAGTCCGCTGGATTCGGCGCATACTAGGCCGAGAGTGTGAGGCAAATCCCAAATACATGGGGGGTCTGAGGGCGTATTGGGTAATGATCTCTCTGCAGGATATTTCCGTGGAACAGGCCCGTTTCTATACTTGGGATCACGGATTCCGATCTTAGGCTGTGCCACTTGTTGATTGCATGCATTATTGCTGGGGGAGTCAGGCACCTAAGAGGTTGAACCATGGACTGATCTTGTTTTATCTGGGGGGGTAGATGTTGGTTCATTCAACATCCCTTATCTCTTTTGGTAGGTATTTGTGGTTGTTTACTTCAGGTGGATGCATGGGGTGATTATATCTGGATGTCAGTTTGGTTGCTCGTATTCACTGAGCATTTGGCTGTTACTGAGGAGAGACTCTAGGATTGACCAATGATTGTCAGAAGACCTGATATGATTGATATGGCTGAGTTGGTGAGGTTGCAGATTTGTGAGGAGCTCGACGATACTTGGGCTTGGATAGCCTTAGGACTAGAGAGGCAGCAGGTTGCTGCGGCTGGTGCCCTAGAGGTCGCTGAGGGTGCTCCTGATGTTGATGAGAGTGACCACGCTGTTTCGGTACCTGTACATGCACCTCTGCCACATACATCTGGACCAGCTAGGGGACTATGGATATAGGTTAGGTAGGTTAGAGGAGGGTACATCCAGCAGAGAAGAGGTATTAGACAGTATGGCCTGTGATTTCTCTCAATTAACTACATGGACGGTCACTGGACTCTCATCGGATGAGGGATCAGGCTTGGGGTTCAGGTACGCTCGAGATATTCGATTATCATATCATGTATGTGAGACGCATCAAGCGTAGGACTGATGACGCCAGCACCTCAGCACCCCAGCAGCCAGACCCTTGACTCTTCTACCCCTTACTTTTTGATGTTTATCTTTTGTACATTTATATTATTTGTATCATGATGTACCTAAACTTAAAACAACTTATCCTTTGATGTATATATATTATGATGTGATGTTTTGATTTGTTTGTGCATGATAGAATCAAGCCTTGCAGTAAGTTTAGCAAATTAGCTCGTTGATTGATTACGGACTCAAGCACCATATCGATTACGAGAATGAAAGTACGAGAGGAAAGTGTTGAATAGTGTGAAGGAAGCTGAAGAAAAAGTCTAACTTAAAGACTAGCTGAAAGAAAAGTGCTTTCTGGGAGACAACCCGGATTGTTTTTTATTTTTATCAAGTTTGTCTTCCCAGACATCAATACGGCGTATCTGCTCCATACCATACGGCGTGTTGAATGTCTAGACGTTATCGTCCTTATTTTTCCTGCATTAAACTTTATTGTCAGTTTGTCTATACGGCGTCAATTATGCACATGATACGGGCGTATTCAGCAGGAATAATCCAATATTGATAATTTTACCGTTTCTCCATACGGAGTATTATTTCCAGTTTATGGATACGGGCATATGGTCCCCTGTATAGTTTATTGTTTTTATTATTTATTAACCGTAGGATACTCGAGATAGGATTTTGCATGTTTTTCCTATATTTTGCACAGGACCTCGCTAGAAAAGAAATCGACGAAGTTGGTGAAGTATCAATCATCTGGAATCCTATGTGTGGTATGATAGTCATGGTCTGTTGGGAATACAGAAGCATTTTTACAACACACATTCTTGCTCATAAACTAACTTGGTGGAATTCTAACCCAGCAAAAACATCAGGGGTGTTTCTCGTTCTTATTATTTTAATTTCCTGTTTTTAATGTTTTATCTATACAACGAGGACGTTGTATAATTTAAGTGGGGGATGGGAATTAGAACGTTACTTGTCCTATTTTTCACATTAAAATGCTTAAATTTAATTTTTTTTTCAAAACCATACTTTGGCGCGCGACTCTCTCTTTTAGTTAATAACCCTTTAATTTTTTAGATTATTGTAATGTATTAACTTATCCTCTTATATTTTCCAAATGTTTACCTAAATTCCACAAAAATATAAGTGTGTCGGTGATGTTGTAGACTTTAGAACTTGGCTTGGTATATCTATTCGAGACCACAATAATGAGTACTATGGATTTAGATGGAGTAACTTGTTTAAATTGGTAAATTTCTAGGATTACACCCAAAAAGCCTTTATATGTTTTTTTATTGACTAACTACACTATTTCGTTAACCCCTGTATAAACCCTTTGTTTACTCTCATTTTAAGAGTAATATACCCCTAAAAAACATGTAGAGCCAATCCTTTAGGATAACACCAACTATTTGTTTTGTTTCAGCATTTCCACCTTAGCCTACCCTGTATTGATTAGTCTATTTATCAGTTGCTAGTTGCTTAAAGTGTAATAAAGTATGTATTTCTTGTGTCTTGTGTCATTTTCTATCTCTAGTATGGTTGGGAAATTTGCACATTGCAATGGGAATGTAAAAAGTAGTCAAAACTCATGTATTTTTACTACCATCACAATTATTGGTACGGCTGAAGAATGTATAATCATGGAGGAAATTATCGAAAGTTATTATAATCATGAAGATGGTGAAAATACAACGAGATTCGTAGTTATGTATTGTAAAAAAATCGAAAAAAATCTATAAAAATCGCAACAAAAAAGGAGGAAAGTTTAAAGATAGTCGGTTCGTTAAATGCTTAAACCGATGGAATTATTTGAGTGATCGACATTCGTTGTATGGATGGTTATAAATCGACGATGTAAAGTTTTGAATAAAGTGGTGAATATTGCCACTTGTCTTTGTAAAAGTATGTAAAGTATGGGATGATTGGGAAGTTGACCGTTACGGGAACGCCAACTTAGGTTGTTGTTTTTTATCTATGATCAAGACGTTTGTGTATATAGTTGTGTCTTTATCATGGTAACGGTTAGGAAAAAGTGTCTAGTAACTTGTACCTTATCTGTTTGGACTTAATCTATTTGTTTTGTTAATTTTATTTGACAATAATTTATTTCCTTTCCTAATCATTAACCTTGTGTTTTACTCAAATAAGGATGTGATTGAGTCATGCATGTATTTTCTATCGTTGCATCCATGTATGTGTGATTCAACTGCCTTGTTGGTTTATTACTTTTGGTGAAAGTTAAAAGATCCACACCCTATATCAATTCTTACATTCTTAACCCTTGGTTAAACTCGAATAAGGATGTGATCGAACACACATGTCTATTCTGTCGTTACGGCCATGTATGTGTGATTCAGCTGCCTTGTTGGTGTGGTACTTTTGGTGAAAGATTGTTAGAATGATCAACCCTAAGCCTTATTATAAAAACCCAATTTACCTTTATAAACTTGTTACTCCTTAGCTCTAGTGGTGGAGATGTGTATCCTTGCCAAGCCTATATAGATATGTCGTCGTGACAGAGCAATTGAGGATAGAGTTATTTGTTTATCACAATAGATGTAGTTGGATGATTTGAGTGTTTTCATCTTCCTATTTCATGAGGTGTTTGGTTGTGTACTTGTAATAGATCAAATAAATGCTTAACGGAAAAAATCCTTAGGGATACATTTTCATAAACTTCTAAAGGCTACTTGAGGACAAGTAGGATTCAAGTGGGGGATATTTGATGACATCAAATAATGTCACTTTTATAGCATCATTTATCCCATGTAAATAACCCATTTTGTATAATTATTGCAAGAATTATTACTTAATCGTTTGTATTTGAGATTGCTAGTAATTATAGAGTACTTGGTGAAGACATTAGCAAAAGGACGCTATTTCTGGAGCCTAAACCAAAGACATTGTAATACTGATCACTTTTATCCTATACACCGTATCCATCAAGAGATTCGACGTCTCTTATACCTAACTTCACAATAGAACATGAAGGTATAAAGATCCAATACGCGTATCCAGAAGGTAGTCTCTAGCCGCCTTTATTAATTTAAAAGTAATAAAAATATTCTGGAGATAACAAACGTGGTCCCTTCTCTAAGTAACCCTCCGATAGCCGTATCCAAGTCTTTTGATATGTGTATCGACCAAATTCTTACCCTATAAATAGAAAACCTAAAAACGGGTTTTCAGTGTACTTGATCATAATTTCAATACCTTAACCACAAAAGTCAATTTTCAGACGACAAGAAGAGCAGAAGAAGTCAAGCAAAGCTATCAATTCTATAGGAAACACTTTGTAATCTCCTATAGTCTAGTAATCGTTCAATTTTTGATATCATTCGTTTAACTCAGTTTGTTTACCTTGGTTGGATTATTACTCTTGTATTGATTCTGACATTTAAGGGCTCATAACCTTGGGTATTTGCCATTATTATAAAGATTTGATATGTTTGGTTTGTTTATCTTGAAAAGCTTAAATTTATCGTTGATTGCTTGTTTTTGTTTATCAATTATACTTGTTTACGATACTTTATGTATGCGAGTTATCATTCATCGATCTAGTGATACGGACCCATGTTAGCTAGATGTCTGGCATGCTTTCAGATATTAATTTATTATTAGACTAATAGGATAATAAATAATGAACCTATCTTCGCCTTTAGAGTAGTGAGCTTAGTTGGACTGGCAGGTGACCCTTGGGATCAACGATTTACGTTCTTAATCCAATTGGTTAAAGGACTTGGCCAGTAGAACTTACTTGTTATATTAAATTGCCCATTAAGCAGTAAGTGGGTAAAGGTATCCCTGAGCTAAGGGGGGGGGGTTTTAACAAGAATCCACCAATGCTTTAATCCCCAAGATAGATTATAATCAGCAAATAAGATGCTTTATGCGGATGCGTTTAATTGTCACAGGATTCTTCGTGTCTAGGTCTTAGAAGAAGGTAATGCCTATTGCTTAAGAAGAACGCGCCTGAGATAAGTATTCATTGCACTAATATAAAACAAACCAACATTCTAATTGAATTAATCATGGTTAATACAATTTTCTTATATTTGGCTAGATCGCTCTTCTATCTTTTGTCTGTCTGCTTGCATGTGTTATTGTGTCTTAAGTAGATCTAAGTCACCACAAACCTGTGCCAGTCTCTCAAGCTGAAAACCCCCCTTTATCCGTTAGAATTAGGATTAACATAGGTTTAGCATAGGTTTAACTTATAATAGAATTAATATAGTTTAAACTTAGTTTAGTTAAAATATATTAATTAAAATAATTGATTGTTTCTCGCTCTTAGCATGCAGATCGACACTTCTACCTACAACGAAACTCTATCTGACGGGTACACTTTCCGTTTAAAGTGTTGTTTTAGTAAAGTCGGCAAATATAAATTTAAACTTGAACTATTATAAACATACAACCCTACCAGGACAGCACATCAGTAGGCATTTAATATTTTGGGAGTATATTTAGAAATGACTCTTCGTATGACTTTAGGTCTTACCTTAGTAAGGCAGCTTTGGTATTAATGAGCATTTCTTTCCAAAAACAACTTTAAAAATAATCAAGAGTTGGTTTCTTACCTCTCATGATTTCATAAGGAGTTTATTTAGATGCTCTAATTAGGATTCGGTTTAGGATATAGGTTGAAGTATCTACGGTTGCTAAAACAAAAACTTTATAGGTAACGATTGTCTTATTTCAACATTGTTTTACTCATTTCTTGTAGTGTCCTATTTTTCCTTTCTACCATGCTATTTTATTGTCGAGTGCATAGAGCCGAGAAGTTATGTGTAATACCGTTGGCGTTACAAAACTCTCCAAATTGCACTTCATTATCAAATTCTCTACAGTGGTCCATCCTAATTGACACGATTTGGTCATTCCTAATTGGGTTTTGTATTTTTTCTACTAAAGATTTCATATGTTCGAAGATTTCGATTTTGGTTTTAAGAATCGTGTTCCATGTTACCTTGAATTGTCGTTACTATTACTAAGGTGTATAGGTTTATTCTGTAACTCCGTACGGCAGATGGACCGAAGAGATCCATATGGAGAAGTTCTAAGCATCTAGTCATTGAGACTATATTCTTAGCTATATGACTAGCGTGAGCTTGTTTTCCAATTTTGCAAGCATCACAAATGTGTTGATCAAACTTAAGCTTCGGTAAATTCCTAACTAGTTCCTTAAATGCTAACGATTGAATGAGACGCATATTAGCGTGACCTAACCTCCTATGCCACAAAGTGGAGTTTTCATCAATCGTTGCAAGATAAATTTTGTCTTCAGGCTTATTTCCTAATATCATTACGTATAAACATTTCTTCCTAATACCTCTACCTATGACCTTACCGCCCTTAACAATTTTGCTATCATTTTCAGAAAATATAAACTGATAAGTGTTAAATTGTATACATAAAATACCCAGGATTTTGCCAATAAAACCAAAAATATGCCAAAAGATGGAAATATGTGTGCTTTTGTGTCTCAATGTGCAGGAAAGGATATCAAAGTCAAAAAGAGCAAAAACCGACAAGAAATGAAGAGACAAGTACAAGAGAAAGATTTGAAGCCAATATCAAAAGCCGGATCAAGACCGTGGTCGAGAAAAGTCAAGAAAGTAAAGAAAAGGGACAACGGGAAATGTCCATTATTACTTTGAAGAAGATGCAAAATTACTAAAATACCCTTTGAGCCCTTCTACACCATTCGGATCACAAAAGCCCAATAAAGAGCCCAAACTCAAAGTCCATTTCTTGTTCTTAAAACTACAAGGGCTAGAAATGCCAATCTTTTTTTTTTTAAGTTCATTTTATACTACACCTTTGAAAAAAGTATACTCACGGACTACTTATGCAATTAGCCCAAAGTTTCAAATATAACAGCCTTTTTCCCCTGTCCCTTTTCCTCCTAACCGTTTTATAACCATTTTTCCCGCCAAAACCCGAACAAACCCAACTTCCCTAAATCCTTCTCCCGTCTCTTCCAACTCCACCCCACCTCGTATTTACCATCTCCACGTCATTTTTATGACGTGGCAGCTTCCTATTGGTCTGAACACCTCACCAATCACAATCAACAGCCAAGATTCAAATAAAAGTCATCTAACGGCTAGGAATGCTGAGAGTTCTCATCTTCTTCTCATTTTTTACTCCTATAAATAGGAGTTTGTAATTCAGTTTGAGAGATAGTTTTTAGAGAGTTAGTCGGTTTTATTTTTGTTAATTTCACTTTTTAGCTTTCGTGTACTGTTCATCGTTGCAAATTAATATTTTTAATCTTTCAATTCAGTTGTACTTCTTGTTTCTTATCTTGTAATCTTCTTTTAAAAGTAATAAAACTAGTTGAATTGTGTTTGAGTTTAAGTTTTCATGAAATAAGCTAGTTTTAGCTAATAAGCTTGAAATAAGCTCAATTTAGCTTATTCTGTTTTCTTGTGTTCAAAAGTTGTTCAAATATTGTTAAAAGCTGGATTTGTCTATTTTAGTTCAACAAAGGTCATTTGAGTTCAAATTGATTGATATTGGAAGCAATAAGGAGTAATAAGCTCAATTTAGCTTATTGAGCTTAAGCTCAGGTTTTAGAGGCTAAGGTAGCCATTAGGATTGAGTTTTAAGGTCACTCACTCAACAAAGAGTGACTAGAGTTCAGTGAAGAGGACTACAAGATAAAAGGTTTAGATTCATGTTTTGATTTCAGCATTATTACAGCTTAAATCATTAGCTCTATTGTGTTACTTCTTGTGCTTTAAAAAAAAAAAAAATCTGTTTTAATTTGCTTGTTTACTTAATATGCAAATGTTTTAAGTTAGATAGTAGTTAGAGCTCATTGAGATCTCAAGTTTTAGATTCTGTCATAATAGAAAGTTAAGCTAGCTGAGAAAGTATTATTTTTTAAAACATAAGCTAGGAATTTTAGAGCTTAAACAACTTAATTAGTTGAGTTTAAGATAGAGTAGATAAAAGGTTTTTAGTCATTTAGTTTGAAAAATAGTTTTTTTTAAAAATAAGCTGTTAAGAATGTTCAATAAGTTTTGTAGGGAGTGTTTGGCATTTACACTAGTTTGGACTTTAAAGTCAATGACATAGGTCTAATTTTTTCTTTAGTTGAGTTCGTATAAAAGACAAGAGCTTTAAAGGTTTCAGGAGTCATTTTCATTTTTAAGATTTAGAGTTTAAAAAAATTTAAACTAGCAACAGGACAGTTTAATGTTAAAGTAGAATTTGTTAGATAAGTGTTTCACACAATTTTAGAGTTAAATTTTGGTTAATGTAGGTTTTGAAACAGATAGGATAGTGAGTTTATGAGTTTCATCCTTAGAAATTTAGCCTGATTTAAGCTTTCCAATTTACACCAGTATAAGCAGTACTTACTCAGTACGTACTGCTTGTCGTTCATCATTTTATAGCTTTCTTTTAGCATTTGTAAATTAGGAGATAGATGTTAGAATTAAGCATTTAGTAGTTTTCCATTTGCTTTATATAAATTTCTCTTAATTTTCTTTCTCATCTTCTAGACTTCTTTTATAGTTCCTGCAAAAAGGTGGTTTTTGTAGCTGCATTTAGTTTCTTGCTTATTTCTTTTGGATTTCTAATTTCTAGTTGTTATCTCCAAATTCTTTTTATCTAGGTTTATTTTATAATCATAGTATAGCTTATTTCCAAAATTTCATTTTCTAGGATTTTAGATTTGAGGTAGTTTTTATTAGGCAATGCTTATTTTTTAGTATAAGCCAGAACCTTTAGTTTTTTTTTGTAAATCTTCTTGTTAATCTAGTTTACTTTTAGCTAATTTCTTTTTAGACATCTTTATGTACTCGTTATAAGCTTTATTATAGTTTCTTTGGTTTTTATTTTATTAAGTATTAAGCTAGATTATAAGCAATAGGATAGAAAAGTTAGACTTTTTTAAAGGAAAACCTTAGTTTCTGTAATGAGGTTTAGAAGGTTAATATATTGCTAGACTTTTTCAGTTGAAAATGGTCATGTGCTTTTATTATTGTTGTAGTAGATAAGCTCAGGTCCATTTTATGTTTTGATTTTAGCTTATTTTCATTTTTGTTAGGAAGCTCTAAATTGCTTAAATGTAGGGTTTGTTTGTGGTTTTACCATTTTTCAATAGCTAAAGTGTGCTTGTTTTAACTTAGTTGTAAATTTCTTTTTTTTTGTACCCCGCATACCTTTATTTTCATGTTTTTGCATCTTTTACCCCTATTCTTTTAGTTATAAATATTGTTGTTAATTTTTTTAATTTTAGTTTTTTAATAGTGAGGTTTAGGTTTTATTTAGCAATTTTGGGTTTAATTGATTAGTAAAATTGGACATTTTTATACCGTTTAGATTTTGACCTTTTTAGTAGTTATAAATAATTTTTCTTGATTTTTCCTGTTAATTTTGTATTTTTTAGGAAATTTAATTAGGTTTTTTAGTATATTTCTTTTTCTTAGGAAAATCCTAGAAAATTAAAAAATAGTTGGAAATATTTAATATATTTTTTTTTTGTAATTAATTTTCTTTTTCTACTTTCTAGTTTTTTTGTTAATTATAAATTGATTTTAGTGGTTTATTTTTTGAAATACAAGTGTTGTTTTTGTTAATTCATTTTTTTCTTTAAGAATTCATAGGATAAATTCAAAAATTGCTAAAAAGTTTTAATTCTTTTTCCTAAAATTTTCTTTTTAAATTTGTGATTTTGAGGTATAAAATTTGTTCGTGTTAGTGCTTTAGATTTTAAATTCTAGTTTTAGCTCACATTTTTAATTCACGTTTGTAAATTTTTCGTATTAGTTAATTGTTTTTAATTCTTTAATCGTTTTTATAGTTTAATTGAGCTATTATATTCGTAGTGTAATTTAAAATTCAAAAATATTTTTCCATTCTTGACTCGAATCCGGAATTATTTTTTTTTGTTATTTTTTTTTCTCTGGCATTTCAATTCCGGAAACTTCGTTGGGATTCCGACCCGAGATTGATAATACTTCCACGGTTAAAAATATTACGTATTGTGTTTTCTTAAGTGTAGAATTTTATCCTTTTAATTTCTCTTGTTTGAGAAGTTAATTTGGAAAGAAGTGTCACAAGATAGATACTATACATATATAAAGTTGAAAGTGTTACATACACGATACCAAAATTTTTGGCGCGATGCGGGGGGACAGTCTACTTAAGTGAACGAATTTTTGAGGATGGGGAAATTCGTTGAAGTAGAGTTTTGAAGACCCTTCCTTCTTGGAAGTTACTTTGCTATTTTTGTCTATATTTTAAAAATATACAACGTTCATTAATTTGATTCCTATCGAATTAGTTAAAATACAAAAATAAATAAACAAATTTGGATACTAGTTATCCATCATTAAACTATTCCATATAAACAACAAAACTAATCGTGCTGTTACTAGCGAGGTACGACGGACCTTTGAGTTTACAAAAACTATAGGTGCAGTATAAGGTAGGTGATCGCTACTTGCTTAGAAGTCATTGCGGCTCGCTAAGCCTTTCGCTCAATTGTGGTTAAATCTTGGAGTCTTATCGTGAGACAGCTTTAATTAAATCGGTTGCCATAAATATTTTTCTTTTTGTTGTTCCTTCTAATAATTACTAAAAATTATTAAAATTTCACCAAAAAATAATCTTTTATCCTCAAATTCTTCTTTCTTTTATTTTCTCTAGTGCATGCGCCTCGTTTCTCCTCTGAATATACACAATTCCGAGAAGACGTAATCGTCGACGTTCTCGACAACAACAAGAGGCAATCCCTCTTATTCCGTATCCGATTCCAATGGCCGATGACCGACCTATGGCCGAGCAACTTCAAGCTCCCACCGGGGGGTTTGAAAGTGCTATAGTTGTACCACCCATCAATTGCTCTAAACTTTGAACTGAAATCGTCTCTCATTAATATGGTTCAAAATCGGAATTTTTTGAGGATTAGGTTATGATGAGGTGCCTATGCTCAAATTCGTCATGTTTGAGGCATATAATAATAATCAAAGGTATTCAAAGATGTATCCTAACCCTACCATCTAAAATTCTTCTCTTTCCATTTCTTTGACGGGGTTGCCAAAAAGTGCTCGAAAAAAGAACCCGATCTTATTATTACATGGATGGTCTTAGTGGTAAAATGCATTCAACTTTTCTTTCCACCTTTAAGACTACCAATCTTCGGGAATGATAATAACAATATTTTCAACAATTGTCAAGAATCTTTTCTACGAAGCTTGGGAAGGTTTCATTGAACTTTAAGGATGTGTCCTCATCTCGGGTTTTACACTATTCACCATTAGGGACACATTCTATAATTCGTTAAGCTATAATGATCAAAGATTCTCTTAATTCCGCTGCCGGTGGCAATTTTCTCTACAAAAGTCCAACCGAAGGACTACAAATCATAGAGAATAAAGCCAAAGTTAGATGTTCACGAAAAGCATGATGCGAGTGGTTACGACTGCTCCTCCAATCTTCTTTACTTTCTTCATCATCTTAACTTCGATATTTCAAACAAAATGGCAAGCATCATTTAGAGGTTATGATGAATTTGACTTTTGAATGAAATGTATAAGATGAATAATTATGATGAAAGCTCTCGTTGCCATACTCCCTTTTCCGATTAAATCGGTGGAGGAAAGGTGTATACTTGTGGTAGTAAATCATAGTTATAATGTGTGCACAATGACTAGGGAGGTTATGAAAACCCGGTTTATCATGATAATTTTCAACAATTTCAACAAACCGCTTCGGTTGGTAACTTTGTTCAAAATGGAAATTCTGGATACCGTCCTCCCAACTTAGCGAACCAAATAAGACCACCGGGCTTTAATCAACAAAATAACAATAGGAATGTGAATGCTAATCAAGGTTTAAATAGGACTGGGAATAATGGGAACCAGTTAACCATGGAGCTAAACTCGGGCTTAACACAACTAGCTCAAGCTTATCAAGCCCCGAGTAATTAAGATTCCGGTGGACTTATGCTAGATTTGAGGTTACACAAAGCAATTGATGTTAATTTGAATAATTTGCAAAAGAATTGTGGATTTCAAAAGGGAACAAGTACAGATTTCAAAATGAGCAGAGGAATTTTCTTAAATTACGATGTTAACATGTTTCAAAAAAGCAAATGGGAGAATAACATTGCATCGGGTTCGGGAACTTTACCAAGTAATAACGATTCCTAAATCCTAGAGATGAATGTTTATTTAGTCAAGGCTATCACTACTAGGAGTGGTTTGGCCTATGATGGACCTTTACCTCCTATGCCTCCTCCTTATGTCAATCCGGACAACTGGGATGGTAAGGAAACTGAGGTGAACAAAGGACCAAGTGCAACCCACAAGTTTCACCCATAGTACCGCTAAGTAAGTCCAACCTCCGGTAGTTCAAAACAAGGAAAAGGTACTAAATAGGATTAAGGAAAACCCATTGTTGAGCCTAGTGTTGTTACTGAACCTTTCAAGTATAAGACTAAATTTGCCGTTACCCTTCAAGGTTGAAAAGGACAAGAATTCATGAAAGAGGATGATTTATCTTAGCTTTAAAGTTCATAGAAATCTTCAGTGATCTTCACTTTGAGCTTAGCTTTCGGATGTCCTTGTCCACATGCCCAGTTTGCTTTAATGATCAAAAAGTTGTTTAAGTATAAGGACAAATTGATGTGAGTTAACAAAAGGACCAATGATTTGCTTATGCTCTGCGGTCATTCTTCAAAAGCTTCCGAAAAAGCGTGGTGACCCAGGACGATTTTATCATTCCTTGTGTTTTTGGGGAGTGATTTTCGGGGAGTTTGATAATCACTGGCACTAGCGGATCTGGTGCATGTATCAATCTCATGCCCTTAGGTCTATTTGGAAAAAAACTTGGACTTCCCGACCTTACAAGTAACTAGAATGGTTCTAAAAGGGGATATTAGCGAATGCGTCACGAACAATTCTAAACCCCTGGGATAGGAAAATGTGTTCGTTTAAGGTCGGACAATTTCTATTTCCCGGATCGAATTTTTGTGATATTGGACTTTGTTCGCGGACCCCGTTGTTCCTTTGATTCTCAGGGTAAGGCCATTTTTGAGCACAGTCATGCCTTTGATTATGTTTATGAGGGGGAGATCATTTTAAGACATGATGATCAATCTTTGATTATTAAAGTGTCGTGGGACCTACCATAATTTCTTATGATAATTTCGAATCCGTGAAACGAATTGACCTTATTGATGCAACTTGTGCGGAGTATGCTCCAAAAGTCTTAGACTTTACCGAGAGTGGTGATTCCACTTCTATCATTTCGGATCCTCCTTCTTTCACTCCTTTTGAAGGAAGTGAGATGATTCTTGAGGAAGAAATAGAAGAGTTTTTAAAACATGATGAATCTTTAAACATGGATTTAAATGATGAATTTAGTGATGAGGAGGGTGATGTAACTTACTTGGAAAAATTGCTTGAAGTTTTAAATGATGATCCTTTTTCACCAATCACTCCTCTTGAGTTCAAAAAGGAAGTCAAAAATGTTGAATCGGTCAAAACATCAATAGAGGAACCACCCGAGCTTGAACTCAAAGAGTTGCCTTCTCATCTTGAATACGCTTTTCTTGAAAAGGATAATAAACTACCCGTCATAATTTCAAAAGATTTAAAAGATGATGAGAAGGTAAAACTTATTGAGGTTCTTAAGGCTCACAAAAGTGCTCTAGCTTGGAAAATCTCCGACATTAAGGGAATTGATCCAAAGTTTTGTACACACAAAATTTTAATGGAGGATGATTACAAACCAGTGGTTCAAATGCACGATTAGGGTCACTAAAATCATGAGGTTATTAAGATAAGAGGTCATCAAGCTTTTGAGCCGGCTTGATTTACCCCATATCGGATAGCCCATGGGTTAGCCCGGTTCATTGCGTGCCTAAAAAAGGGGGGATGACCGTGGTGATGAATGATGACAATGAACTCATTCCAACCCGACTTGTGACCGGTTGGAGAGTTTGCATTGATTATAGGAAATTGAATGATGCCACTAGGAAGGACCATTTTCCCTTACCTTTCATGGACCAAATGCTTGAAAGGTTAGCGGGGAATGAGTTCTATTGCTTCTTAGATGGATTTTCCGGGTACTTTCAAATCCCGATTGACCCACAAGACCAAGAAAAGACCACCTTTACTTGCCCCTATGGGACCTTTGCCTACAAAAGAATGCCTTTTGGCCTTTGTAATGCTCCTGGGACACTTTTTTTTTTTTCAAAGGTGCATGACGGCCATATTTCATGTCTTGATAGAGAAAAACCCTTGGATGGTTTTTATAGATGACTTTTCGGTTTTTTGGGTTAATTTTTCAAAGTGCCTGATAATCTTGTATAAAAGCTTAATCGATGTGAAGAAACTAATCTTATGCTTAATTGGGAAAAAATGCCATTTCATGGTAAATAGAGGGGATAAGTTTTGGGACATAAAATTTCTAAAAGCGGTTTAGAAGTTGATAGGGCAAAAGTAGAAGTGATAGCTAAATTACCTTACCCGACCACGGTAAAAGGAGTCCGAAGTTTTTTAGGTCATGCGGGTTTTTATCGAAGGTTCATTCAAGATTTTTCAAAAATTGCAAGACCCATGACTCATCTTTTGGAAAAAGAAACTCCTTTTGTCTTTTCGGATGAGTGTAAACAAGCTTTTAATGATCTTAGAAAGAAGTTGATTGAATCACCAATACTTGTTGTGCCTAATTGGGATTATGATTTTGAAATAATGTGTGATGCTAGTGACTTTGCTCTTGGAGCCGTTCTAGGTCAAAGAAAGGATAAACACTTTCATCCTATTCACTATGCGAGTAAGACTATGACCGGGGCTCAACTTCATTACACTACAACCGAAAAGGAAATGCTAGCCGTAGTATATGCCTTGGAGAAGTTTCGACCCTATCTAGTCTTATCGAAGACCATAGTGTATACGGATCATTCGGCTATTAAGTACCTAATGGCTAAGCAAGATGCTAAGTCAAGGTTACTTAGGTGGATTCTCTTACTCCAAGAGTTCAATCTTGAAATAAGGGACAAAAAAGGAGCTGAGAATGTAGCCGCCATCTCCTTTCCTAGACTAGAGAACCCTCACAAGAAATGTACTTTTGAAAAGCAAAATATAACTGAGTCTTTTCCTTTAGAGTCACTAGGGAAAGTTGAAGAGGTCAAAGAGATTAATGTGAATGATAATGTGCTTAATGAGAATGAAAATGTTGTTGAAAATAATGTGCTTAACAATGTGAATGTGCTTAGTGATAATACCACGCCATGGTTCGCCGACTTAGCGAACTACCATGCGGGTAATTTTGTTAAAAAAGGAATGAGTTCTCAACAAAAGAGAAAGTTTTTCAAAGATGCTAAACATTACTATTGGTGAACCATACTTGTTTAAAATTTGGTGCGGGACCAATTCAATAAACGATGTGTTTTGGGCAAAAGAGGCTAATGGATTTCTCATGGGCTTGTCACAACGGAACTACGGGAGGACCATCAAAGTGCCAATTACATCGCTCGTAAAGTCGTTGACTAGTGATTCCTTTTGGCCCACCATCTATAAAGATGCTTTCAACTTGGTTAAACATTGTGATGCTTGTCAAAGACAAGGCAAAATCTCTCAAAGAGATGAGATGCCACAGAATGCAATACAAGTTTGTGAGATCTTTGATTTGTGGGGAATTGATTTCATGGGTCCATTTCCATCAAGTAGGGGAAATAAGTACATCCTAGTTGCGGTGGACTATTTGTATAATGGGCTGGACTGGAAGCTAAGGCTTTTACCTTACCTAATGATGTCGTGTTGTTTTGTAAGTTCTTAAAAAGTCTTTTTGCTAGATTTGGAACCCCTCGTGCTATAATAAGTGATAGAGGCACACATTTTTGTAATGACCAATTTGCAAAGGTCATGGCAAAGTATGGTGTGACCCATCGTCTTTCGACTCCTTACCACCCTCAAACGAGTGGTCAAGTTGAGGTTTCAAATAGGGGAATTAAAAGGATTTTAGAAAGAACCATAGGTGAGAATAGAGCTTCTTGGAGTGATAAGCTTGACGATGCTCTATGGGCTTTCCGAACCGCCTACAAAACACCTATCGGATGTACTCCTTATAGGTTGGTTTACGGAAAAGCTTGCCATCTCCTATTGAGTTGGAACATAAAGCTTATGCAATCTAATTAGACTTAATTTGTGGGTTAAAAATAGAAAAGTACAATAATGAGCTTAACGAATTAAGGGATGAAGCTTATGAGAATTCTTTTCTTTATAAGGAAGAACAAAAGGTTACATGATTCAAAGATTAAAACAGAGTTTTTAATGCTCGGGGATCAAAGTGTTCTTTTTAACTCAAGACTAGAGGGTTTCTCGGGAAAGCTTTAAATCTCGATGGTCGGGGACCATTTACGGATTGCTAATGTTTCCCATATGGAAACAATTGAACTTTCTCAAAAGGATGGGTTCCAAATTTTTAAAGTCAATGGTCTCATAGGGTGAAACGCATGTTTGGAGGGATTGTACCTTAATGAGATTATCCCGGATGTTAAGACCGACCACCATGGATAACTTAGTTTGGGGAAATGTGAGTCAATGCTAGGGGACTCTTTAAGTTAAACCAGCGCTTCGTGGGAAATCGGTACCCATGCTTTATCTTTTATCTTCTTTTTATTATTTTCTTTGCATGGCATTCCCCAAGGAAAATTTCAATCGGGGTCGAGTATTGCTTGTATCGGTTAACAAAGCTAAGCCGTTTTAACGTCGTTTATGAGCTAACAATGAATATATTTGAGAGGAGGCTCCTTGTTTCTTTTTTCGTCTGTGTTGGTTGTTGTGCTTGTTTGTCTAGGTTTTCCGGATTTTGGAGGATTCATGGTTCAATATTGTGGAAGAACAAAGCAATGCCACACAAACTTTCCATTGATGGTTCCAATCTTCTCTTATTAAGTGGGAAAATTCTCAATATCCCTTGTCTTTATCGAAATAAACATCTAGTTCATTTTGGCATGACTTAGGAATTTTTGTTTAGATTCCTTTTGACCCCCTATTTTTTAAACATTGTGGACAATGTTTCATTTTGGGTTTGGGGGAAGGTATTTTGTATTGATTGCCACTTTCACGCAACTTGTTTGATTCTTTTTTATTTAAATTTTTGATTGAAAAAAGTGGGAAATTTATAAATTTTTGCTTGCAATAGAAGCTTAGTTTTGGGGAAAAACCTTTTTGGTAATCCGTTGGTGGATTAGGAGTTAATTTTGACTTGACTGGGTGAAAATGCCATAGCATATTTTCTTTAACCTACTTTTTGTGGGGCATAAGCTTTCACAATTCCTATTGCGTTGAATTTTAAAAATGTGAAGAACAGAGATGATGTAGTTAAAAATAAGTGTATTTGCTCTAAGCCAAGGTTTATTTGGTAAACTTAAAGCTTTTATGAATGATTTATGTCTTTTATCTCCCTTATGCTTTAACACACCTAATCATACGTGCTCTTTTTAATTTAACTAAGTCAACCAATGTCTTTAGAAAAAGTCTTACATTTTGGAAAGTAATTCATCTATTATGTAAGTAAGATTTTTGGTTTCAAATTTATAAGTTGATTTTCTAAAGTGAAATTTTTCCATTCACCAAAAATATAATTATAAAAAGAATGCCAATGAAGCATTTCTAATGCAAAAGCATTATTTTTCGTGCCAATGAAGCATTCGCAAAAATAGAATAATAAAAGCTATATATAGTTTTAATCGTTGGCGTATCCATGTTGAGAGTGAGACTCGGATGGGGTCGCAACTAAGGATTAAGACTATGTACGTGGAATCAAGGTTCGTAGGCATTCATCACTAGGGAGCGCGGCCTAGGTGGTGATTGCAACTAAGGGACTTTGGATTCTAGGCTTTGTAGGAAGAAGGTGTTGTCGCGATAACCCACAAACGTTAGCAGCGGAGTGGGGGTTCGAACTAAGAACACCGGTTGTTGATGCGATATCCTATTTGGGAGAAAGGCCTAAGTAGGGGTTCGAACTAAGAACAACATTCCTATTGCAAATTTTTTTTTTATAGTATATTGAAAATAAAAGAATGGTTAAAATTTCATTTTCTAAAATCAAGTTATAAATTTTGTTTCCCAATTTCTTTTAGCTTTGAGTTGAGGTTTATCTATGTTATTAACATTTTGAAGCTTAAGGTAAAGCTTAGATGGATTTCAAAATATAAAGATAAATTGATCTTATGGTTAAGGTTGAAGAGTGCACACATCTTAATCATTAATTTATTCTTGGGAGTGAAAAGTTCACAAGTTGTAAGTATAAGAGCTTAACTATTTGGACTTATATTGACAATGATCTTGTTTAATAGCTTTGTTTAGTCTAGTAAAAAGTTAGGGAAGACGAATTTTCCTCTTTTGTGCTCTATTAATCGGGAGTAGCCTATTTCAATGAGCCTAAAAGTTGTAAAGTTGCAATGATTGCCATTAATGTGTTTCCATGAGATAAAATGTTGAGAAAAAGCTTAAGATGTTTAAAAAGGTGATTCAATAAAAGGTGAAAACAAGGGCATTTTGGAAAACTTGTTAGTTTACAAAGTGTACACTTGATAACATTGCGTGAGGACACGACAATCCTTTAGTTTGGGGAATTTTGATAAGTGCTAAATTGTATATATTAAATACCCGGGATTTTGCCAAATAAAAGCCAAATAATGCCAAAAGGATAGAAATTTGTGTGCTTTTGTGTCTATTGTGCAGGATTTGATATGTAAAGACAAAAGGGAGCAAAAACGACCAAAAACCGACAAGAAATGAAGAGACAAGTACAAGAGTGATCATGAGAAAAGATATTAAAGCCGGATCAGCCAAACAACAAGAAAATAAAGACCAAATTGAAGTCAAAGGATCAGTATTGACAAGTTTCAAGATTACAAGGGCTTATTTGGAAGTTTCTAAGTT
The DNA here is from genome assembly GCA_026074375.1 of Tanacetum coccineum. Lineage (NCBI taxonomy): Eukaryota > Viridiplantae > Streptophyta > Magnoliopsida > Asterales > Asteraceae > Tanacetum > Tanacetum coccineum. The sequence goes on along the minus strand of BQNB010016684.1, from coordinate 21,954 downwards.
CAAGGGACTAATTTTGAAAAAGTTAGAAAGCTTGTTTATAAAGAGGAAAATAAAGGATATCAACTACAAGGGCCAATAATGTCAACATTCAAAGTTATTTTACACTACAATTTTGTGAATAAAACACAAGGACTGGATGTGCAAATAGCTCAAAGTTTCAAAATCACACGCGGGTCAAGTTTCTCTATAACCGCCTACAACAGATTTTCCCGCCAAAATTCGAGAAAACCCAAACCACCCTAAAACCCTTCTCCCATCTCTACAAGCTCAACCTTACCTCGTATTAAACCCTCTTCACATCATTTAGTGCACGTGGCAGCATCTTATTGGCCCAAACACCTCATCAATCAAGATCAACGGCTTGGATTCAAGTTTACAAAGATCCAACGGCTTGAAAATGAAGAAGCTCTCATCCTCTTGTCATCTCTCATCTATAAATAGGCTCATAATAGAGTTTTGTGAGAGTAGTTAGTTTTGAGAGTTTGGTTAAACTTTTGTAATTTTCTCTTTTAAGTTTTCGTTTACTGTACATCGAATTAAGTTTTTTTTTAAATTCTTCAAATTAGTTGTAATCTTTGTTTCTTCACTTGTACTCTTTGTTCTTAAGCAATAAAGATAGATCAGTTGTTTTTGTTTTCAAATAATCATGTTATAAGCTGTTTTTACATAATAAGCTTGTGATAAGCTCAAATTAGCTTATTCTATTTTCTTTTGTTCTTAAACTGTTCTAGAATTACTAAGAGCTTTCTACATTCTGTTTTTGTCTAATAGTGTTCAAATATGGTCATTTGAGTTCAGTTTGAGTCATAATGGAGGCTATTGGAAGAATAAGAGATTTTTAGCTTATTGAGTTTTAAATTCTTGGTTTAGAGGCAAGGTGACAATAGGTTTATGTTTTTAAAGCCACTCACTCAGAAAGAGTGGCTTGTGTCTGACTACAAAGTCAAGGTTTCATTTCTTATTTTCAATTTAGTATAAACTTAGCTTAATTAGATTTGCTTATTGCTTTTCATTTGTGTTCATATATGCTTAATCATACTTGATTAGTTGTTTTTTTTATCTGTTTTGAGTTTCCATTGCTTAGATATTGTTGAATCTTTCATTTCTTTAAATTTTGTCAAAGTAGTATAATAAGCTAGCTGATAAACTAGCTTATTTTTCTACATAAGCTAGGACTTTTAGTGATTAGATAGCTCATTTAGTTTGGTTGAAGTAAGAGTAGATAAAAGGTTTTAACAGCTTTAGCTTTAAAATAGATTTTAACTACAATTTAGTTTAGACAGAATTTCTTAAGGAGTGTTTGGTTTAAGGTGTATTTGACTTGTAAAGTCAACATTCTCCTGTCAAAACCTTTTGCATAGTTGAGTTAGGAGTAATCAAGATTTAAAGTGGTTTTAAGAATTAGTTTGTATAAATTCAAAGTTTAGAGCTTAAATGATCATTGCTAGCACCAGGACAGTTTTATTGTTCAAGTACTTTTAGTGTTTAGTGATTCAAGGCATTCTAGAGTTCAAGCATAGTTAATACAGGTTTAGATACACTTAGATAGTTAGTTTAGATAGTTCTCAATATAGAATTTAGCCTGCACTTAAGGTCTTGGTAAAGTACATCAGCAACAACAGTTAATACTGTTGTTGCTATTCACTCTTTTAGCTGTCATTTAGCTTTTAAAAATTAGGAGTTAGAAGTTAGTATTAAGCATTTTAGAAGTTCCCTAGTAGTTTTACAAAATTCATCATTTAGTTTTCATTTTTAAGTTTTTAATCTAGCTTATTTGTACTTTCAAAAGTAGTATAGCAGCAGATTGGATTTCTAGCTTATTTCCTTTAGAATTTTCATTTCTAGTTATTATTTCAAAATTCTTTTTATCTAGGTTAACTCTATATACATAGTATAGCTTAATTGCAAATTTTTAGTTCCTAAGATCTAGTTATAAGTTTTTTAGCTTATTAGGAAAAGCTTAATTTCAGTTTTAAGCCTGAACTTGCACTTTTTAATAGTAAATTTCTTGTAATTCTTGTTAATTTTCAGCTTATTTCTTCTTATAAATCTCTAGTATACATCTTAGACTTCATTTAGCTTCTTGTGGTTTTCATTTTCATTAAGGAATAAGCTAGAAATAAGCCAAAAACTAGAAACTGTAGGAAAACCTTAGTTTCTGTTGTGCAGTGTTAAATGCTTAATTTCTAGCTTATTCAGTTGTTAAAAGTTGCAAGTGCTTTTATTAAAGTTGTAGAGAATAAGCTCATTAACAACTTTGTAGTTTTAAGCTTTTGCTAATTCTCACTTTTTAGATAAGCCAAAATAAGCCAAGTCGTAGGGTTTGTTTGGTATATTTTCAATAGTTCAAGGTTACCCGTTTTCATTGAAGTGTAAATTCCTTTTAGTTTTCCCGCCTACCCTTTACTTTCATTCTTTTCACTTTCTACCCTGTCTTTTTAGAATAATAAATAGATTTTATATTTTTAATTTTAGTTTTAATAAAATTAGGTTTTAGTTTTTAATTGATAAAATTAGGGTTCAATTAGTTTATAAAATTTGGGCATTTTTGTTCCATTAAGTTTCTGCACCTTTTTAGTAGATAAAAACCATTTTTCTTTATTTTTCCAATTAAATTTGTATTTTCTAGGAATTAAAATAGCTTTTTGGTAATTTGTTTTTCTTAAAAAAATTCATAGAAAATAGAAAAATAGTTGAAATTTTTTAATTCTTTTTGTGAAAATTTTCTTTTTCATTGTAGTATTTTTGAAAAATAAAAATAGAATTTTAGTTTTAATTTTTAGAAAAAGTTTATTTTTAGTAATTCATTTTTTAAAAAAATTCATTAAAAATTCAAAAATAGTTAAAAAATTCTAATTCTTTTTCCTAAAATTTTCTTTTTAAATTTGTGATTTTTAGGTATAAAATTTGTTAAAAGTAGTGCCTTAGATTTTAAATTTCAGTTTTAGCTCACGTTTTTAATTTTCGTGTATTAAAATTTCGTGCTAGTTAATTGTTTTTAGTTTGTGTTATTAAATTTGTAGTGTAATCCAAAGTTCAAAAATCCTTTATTAATTCTTGACTCGAATCCGAATTATTCCCAATTCTCAATTCACGACTTCGTTGGGATACGACCCGAGAAGAAATACTTCCCGGTTAAAAATATACATATTGTGTTTTCTTCAGTGAGATTTTATCCTTTTATTTCTCTTGATTGAGAAGTAATTTGGAAAGAATTTTCACGGGATTAATACTATATATATATAAATTTGACTAGTGCTTTCAACTGAATCAAGGCCTCATTATGAAATTCCCTAGTAATATAGTACTTTGATTAACTAATACCACATATAATTCTATATAGCTACATCACCATCTAATCGTTTTAGTGAAATCATATTTATAAAGTAAAAACGTTTATAAGTATACTTTAGTAAAACTGGCGTAACTTTCTCGTTTTTAGTCCGTTTCTTTCGTTTCTTACGTCCACACCTTCGTATTAAGACGAGTTATCAAAATATAACATTTTCAAAATTTGAGTTTTTCTGATGAATAGTGATTTTACTGTTCATAACAGTTATATATTTATTTTTATAGATTTAGTTATCGTAAATCTCGTAACTTATTCGTTTTTAGCGATTCTTTCGAGCATGTCTTCGTATTTAAAAGTTTTATCGATTTATTGATGTTTTAAAAGTATAAGTTTCTGTGGTGAATAGTAACTTTTATAAAAATAGTTTTATAAAAGTATATATTTAACGTAAACTTGAAATCGTCGTATCTTTTTCGTTATAAATCGGTTTTTCGAGTTCTTTACATGCCCACGATCCTTGGGACATGTAGTATCTTATAAAATCATAAAATAGAGGTGTAAATTTTCGAATTCAAACAGCCCCTAAATGGGTTTTTCTCAAAATGTGTTTAAAAGTCGTTTTTATAACTTTTTAGCTTAACCACTTTGTTACAAGTCCATTACAACCCTTATTAACATATGTCTTACATATTATTATGTCCATTAGTCCATAGTTTGTCCAAATGTCCAAGTTAGCAAGTCCTTAGCAATACTTTTAAAAAAATAAATAAGTGTACAAGAATTATAAATCACAAGCAAAAATATGTTACATGTTTAAAAGCATCCTAATGGTGATTTTACTACATAGAACATATATACTCATAAAATGATAAATGTAAAGACATAAAGGGTTTTAGGTAACCTTAAGGTGATGATAACATGGATAACCAACACAATCTAAGCCCTTGTTTAGATTATAAACCCTAGCTTGCAAGATCTTGAAACCTTAAACCAAGTGAAACCCTAATTTAGCTTTTTCTTGTTTAATACTTGTAAAGGCTTAACCAAGACTTCAAAACATCTTAGTAGGTCTTAGATATGTTGTGTGTATGCTTGTATGAGTTGTATAAAAAGATTGTATGGTTTGTGTGGGGGAGGGCTTTGATTCTGTGCTTGTAGTGAGCAAAGGGAGGAATTGGGTAAGATTTTCACTTTGTAAATGAAGTGTGTGTGATATGTATCTAGTTGTGCATGCTTATATATGACTTGGACTAGTCAAGCCTTCTATTAGAAGTGGTCGAAGTTCAAAGGGACCATGGGAGGGAATTAAGGAAAACCTTTGGTCAAAACTAGACATGAACACTTTAGGTTTAATGAGAAAGGTTTGTACAAGATCAAGTGGTTAGTTTGTGTGCTCTTGGTCCCCTAGGGATCACATATGCCACGAAATTTAGGAGGGGGAGGGTGCTAGTTGGTGATTTTTGGTATTTAACAAAATATTTTGCATTTACTTGAAGTATAAAATGTATAAAGATATAACTAGTAAAGTGTATGTTCTAGTTCATTTATTTTATGTACAATTTGACTAACAATGTTAACATAGGTTAATTTTTATAAAACTTTAGGTATTGGGTATAAAATATTGAGTATTTGTTGGAGCGTATAAAAGTTTCGGTAGTTGCGGGTATGCCTAAACGTATTTTATCGTGACGTAAACGCTTTACGTAACCGACAAAAATAAAACATAATATATTAATTGTTACTTTCGTAAAAATAATATATTGCTTGCTTGACGAAAACTTTAATTCGTTTGGTGTCCGTTTATGTTAATTGTTGATTTTTAGTTTACGCGATTTAACGTAACGATCAAAATTAAAAGCAAACGCGTACGAGAAAAAAAATAAATAGTGAATTAAATAGCGTCGTACATTGATCAAAAATAGGGATTGTTACAATAGGTTTAGTATGTTTAGGCCTTAAAACACAAGGGTAATAGGTTTGTTATATGTGGTCCATAAAACATAACGATTTTCGATGTACCCGATGAAGGACTCAATATCTAGTTTAGTATCGTTAAACACTGTAAGCGACATTGTAAGTATTTTTCTGCCAAGAGAGAGCTTGTTGACTTAGTGAAATAACTCTCAAGTCGGAAACTCGGGGAGTGAAGTAGGGCGAAGAGGAGCTTCGTGACAATATCACTAAAAATTGTGTTCGGTTTGATCTCTCTTTTAGTTATTGCATTTATGTTTATTGTGTTTATACTTGTTTTGTTTTGATATGTTTTATTTCGTGCTCATGACTATTATTATTGTTGTAAAGTCATTATTAACACTTCTCATATTGCATCACATCTAATCGGTTATTTGATACGAGAAACTTAACTTTAAACGAGAACGTATTCACCCCTATATGTTTTTCACAATTTGTATCAGAGCCTCGTAGCTCTAAATTTTTAAACAAAATGATTTTTAAAATGGAGTATGATTCATGTATCAAATAAACCATGAAGGGAGATATAATACGAAAAGTCTACATTTGTTTGACACTTAGAACTTTTGTCATTAAATATACTTTGTTATATTAGCTTGAAAGAAAAACAAAACATTTTTTTAAAACAAGTTCTAAATATAGAAAAGGTTTTGAAAAGAAAAGTTGGTTATTTTTTTTTTGAAATTAAAGGACCTGGTAAAATTAAGAAATTGGGAGAAAACTAGTGCATATATTAAACCAATCAAGCTAAATGTACATTGTTATGTCTAAGATAGGAAATGAAGAACACTATATTTGTTGATTATCCTAACTGGCTTAATTGTTAAGCTGTAAAAATCTCTTTTTTCTTATTGCAATTTTTTGTTAAGCTTTTTAAATCTAAGAATATAAGTGTCTCGAATGCTATTTTACTTATTTGTTTTTAGGTTTTATGATTTTATGATAGTAGGACTTATGCTAGTTGCTTTGAATTAAGTTGTGAAATGCGCGTGCATCTTTTTTACAATGTTATATCACCATTTTATAGATTTTGTAAAGTTTAATAATTTATTTAGGAATGAAAACTAAGCATGTAAGTCACGTATATTGAAATATAATGTCTTCTTTTTGCATCTAGAAAAAAGTAATTATTTACAAATATTATTTTAATGACTTTCTTAGAAGAACTATATGAATATACTTTTATACATTTATATACTCGTTCACACTTAGAAGTATCTTACTGCATTTACAGTGCCGAATTTTCCATGCAAAAGGAATTATGAATAAATTGAATGTCATAAATTTGTATCTACAATTTCAAGCACCGAACAAACTTTATTTTTGTATACGCTTATAAATGGGAAATTTGCTTCTTTACAATTTCATGTGCGACAAATTTGTGCCATTTATAATATATCTTCACGCTTAAACATATTAACTTTATAAATTTGAACAATTTTAGTAACAAAATACATGAGTTTTTTAAAACCTAGAAAAATAAATGGTAATTAGTAACAGATTTGTTTGTAGTGGGATTAAAATAACAATAAAATATTTGTCCTAATGCCTCGACTTACAATTATACATCTTACTAAAAACCAAAAAAAACAGAATAAGGTCTACATCTTAAGGGGGGGGAAAAGAAAACAGTTATTAGTGATGATGAGTTTTTGATTCAGTTGTACACGGCTTGATTGATGCATCCTTATGACCGTTTTTGAACACTCCAATTGCCACCTCCAAATAGTACCTAATGTGATTTGAACTATAAAGCGGAAATGATGTCATTTACAGTTTTTTAAGGTATGAAAAATTAAAGAAAAGCAAAAGAAACCGTGAAGAATTATGTTTTCGAGTTCAATTTAGGAAGAAATGAAAAGAAATTGTGAATATATTGTATTCTCTAGTTTATTTTAAGGCACAAGGAAGGAAATAAGAGAAATTGAAGGAAAAACTCAACCTAAAACTTTTCTTAAAATATGGGCGAAAATAAAATGATACTAAAGTTTAAATGTTAAATGACAAGACTATCCTTACTTATAAAGTACTTTAAAGCTTTAAAATATGAACATAATCGTAAATAAGCCAAATATATTAATTTCTCTCTTTTTATTTTTCAACTTTAAAACATGAAGGCTTAGTAATTTTTTTTTCTTCTTTTTATAATTTTTAGGCAAAGGTTTTTACCCTGATAAATGGTATAAATCAAATAAGAACAAGCGATATGGAAAAGCACCAAATCGACTATACAAATACCGTTTGTGCTTCTTTCTATATTTTAATCCAGAAACATAATTTTTTCACCTTTCTCTCTCTTTTTCTTTACTTTTCTTTTCTCATTTTTATTATTAGTTTAACTAAAAACTCGAGAACAAAAACTTATTAACTTTTTTTCTTAATTTTTAATTGAAGTGCATAATTTCTTTTTCAACTTTTTTTGTTTTTCTTTTAGCCCATTTCATTTTTCTTTTTCTAATTAGAAACTCGAAATACAACGTAATTCATTTGACATAATAATTACTACGTATTACAAAGTGATGTATTCTGCTACCGACAATTGATTATTCAATTAGTTCTGCTAATGACTTTTAGGTGGAATGTTTAAAAGGTGACGTATTCAAATAATTTATTCATTCTTTTTGGAACTGCCGGAATTTCATCAAAATGTAACCAACAATAAAAAGAAGATTGGGAACAAACACCATCCACAGAATATACTCATTAAATAATATTAGTGTAAACTTTTATTTCTTGCACATGATTAAATATATATGCTCATAAGTTGCATTAGAAAAAGAAGAAAAAATGTCACTCTCATATAAGGTGGGTTTTCCCCAACATTTAGGGCATCCAACTTGAGCTTTTTTGAATGTATAATTGAAGCGCATGTTTCATTTTTTCAATCCCCATGCCTATAAAGAGATTCTGTTTTTGACCTAAGATATCTTATCGAAAGTAAACTAAATTATAGTGATATAATTCTTTTTGTCATAGGTATCAATACATTATTAAGAGCGTGCAAATGTTAACATATAAGCTTTTGAGAGGGCTTAGAAATTATAACAATAAAAAACTAGAAAGATATATCCACCTTAAAAATACGTAGATGAAGAACTTTTGAGATTAGTTCAATATCGTTCTACTTAAAAGATGAAGATTTAAGCAATGGAAAATGATTTATCCTCCTAATCTATGTGTAATGAGTTGATTGAAAATTGATAAAGTGGGTCATTTCTATCATTATGTGAATTGGAGAGTGACGTTAAGAAGATTTTTTTGGAATGCTTTAGCAGCATATATATATATCATCAGTACTCTTAAAGCAATATAGTTTTAAAGAACTTAGTAATTTGTTGAGGTCTTTTATTCGTATTAAGTATACCATTATGTTAGAGCCTTAGGTCATAATGTAAACTTAGATATATAATGAAGCTAGCTAAATAACTTGTATATAAGTAGTTAAATACAACTTCATTTAAATATTCTATAACTTCTACAACATAACAAAGGGGATGGACCTTTTCTTGTCCCATTACACACATCACCCAAATATATGATTCAAACTTAACACTTTAAGTTATTCAATTCTGATATAATATGTTGAACGTATATTCTTCAGCACTGACTATGATCAATACTTTCGGCAAAGGATTCAGGGTTACCGCCGAGCAAGCAGAAAACCGGCGGAATAGTAAGTGTTTGTAGATCTCCATATGCATTCCAACAAAATGGACTTAACATATTTTGGCCTTGTGAAGGCATCAATTCAACATCAGAAAATGTTAAGTTTGTGCATGGGACACTATCACTGCAACCTAAATGCATTGGCGGGGTTCTATAATCATAAGTTCCAGTGATTTTCTGGTAAGTTATGTCATGAATACGTACTGCTGACGTTTGGTTCGGGCATAGTCCTTTTGTTTGGCAATAATATTGGTCAATCATGATTGGGTTCCGAACAGTGTCCATATGAATGTTGATGAACTTCACTTGTGATACTGATCCTAACCCTCCTTGCCATGTCTTAATCCGGACACCATTGTCCGAATGCTTGATAAATGAGTCCATGACGGTTATGTTTGATACACATGCTCGTGTGTTCTTCATGCCAAGGCTTCCAATGCTGCAACAAATGCACCGAAACACAATTATGATTGCTAGATGTTGGAATCATATAGAATGTTGTAAATTGTAATTTCAAAAACTTAGATTATCTGACTTTTATTAACGCACTATTTGCTTACTAAAACTAGAAAAGTTATTGCCTGTCAACACCACAAGCATGTTTTATCGTACCTTATTGACAATACTAGTTAATGATTGCTTATCTTTGTGACATTGGTGTTGGTAGTGCTTGTAAGAATCTTCAGTAAGTTTTGTTGCAGTTTTTATAGTAAGGTATTTGTTATAGTATATAGTAACTTTGTAAAATTGTTGTATGACACATACTTTAAAACTTACCATATGCTGATATTTTTTTCCATATCAATCAATGATATAACAAGCACTTTGTTGCCTGCCCATTAAAAATGCTTGATAGTGTACTAAATGCAACGTTCTACTAGTGCGTTGCTTGGACTGGCCATTCATTATTCCGGTTAGATAGCAACCCACGTAAGAGGATACTTATCTTTCTATAACCTAACTTTATATAAAAGTAAAAAGTAATTACCTTGAGGTTAGACGGTTTGATTCAATGAACTAAAGAGAGATACTGAACGTGCTATATATTAGTTGATATATTTGGATGATTTATCAAATCATTAGCTGTATGATAAGATTAATATCAATCCTTATCCGTGTGATAATAGGATGAGTCACAATTAAGATTAGTATCAATCCTTATCTAGTATTCTTGTTGATAGGCTCAAACCTCTACTTTGTAAATCCATATAAGTCATATGCATTTGAATGAAATGGACAAGGAAAACCAATTACTTTCAATATGGTATCAGAGCAAAAACCGATCCTCTCCTAATTTCTCTCTAAAAAAATCAACCCTCTTCCTAAAGTTCTTTCTATATCTCTCGACATCTCAAATCATCTCCAATTGTATTTTTTTCTATCTTTTCTTAACCTAGTACTCGTAATAAACTACTAAACCATGCTATAGTAGCCTTCCCTTGGTGGTCATTATTTTGTTGCTAAACCGGCTAAAAGTGTTTATAAGCGACGGACTTTACTCATTATTATCTTCGTCAATCAGTACTATTATGTTATTATTGTTATTCTACTAACGTTGTATCTATAACGTAACGAATGGAAGATGATTCAATCATTGTGAAATTGATAGCTTTAGTGCTCAATCTAGATCCTGATTTTATAACACTACTTTGCACGAACCAACAAACTAGTTGCATTAATATAGTTATATTATAAGGTTTATGGGTTTGAAACAAAAGTGAGGTATGTTTACCTTATCCCATGGCTTGGACCACATGTTATGTTCTTTATGTCTACATTTATAACACCCAGCCACCATTGAGACCAAAAAACAATCATCCCTACAGTATTGCCAAAACATATAACAATACATAAGTTAACTTATGCTCATTATTTAGATCGACGATACATGATTAGTTTGTTTATGGCAATGCATGTTAAGTTATCGTAACTTACCATTTGGATATAAATAAGGAATTGTAGTATCTCACGTCGTTTGTGTTCTCTATATGGATTCCGTCGGTGTTGGGACTTAGAGAAGGAGCTTTAATGTTCAACGAATCAATGTGAACTCCATGACAACCATCGAACCGGAAATTGAACTGTGGACTATTCTTCACTTTAAGCCCTTTAACTGTTACATTCGTGCTCATGAAAAACCTAATTGCCTGTATTGTGAAGATACAAGAACGAGTAAATTAGACTATGAATCATTTTTTAATTGTTATTTTTTTTTGCTAAACAGCCATTAGCAAAAAAGACTACCAAAGTTTCTCATTTCTTGTGTTTTGCAACCACAAATTGTATAACCATAAGGAATTGCAAATCTTGGTAGGATATTTTCACTTGTGGGCATATTATAATTATTTTGTAATGAATCAAGAAGTAAAAATATAATACTCCGTATTAGTCAGTGAGTATAGGTTTAGACTTACAACGGGGCTATCACAAGGACCGGGCAACGTTGTTCCGTTTGGTCCCTATCAAATCATTAGCAAAAGTTGTTAGCATCATATATCACATACAATATATATTTGTTCCATTGGATACGTTTTATATATTTAATCAAATCACTTGGCCATTAATTCATATATACTCCTACAATTTAATTGGATTTGGACTAATATTGGCTTGAAATTTAACTAATTACTAGTAATATAGATCGATGCAAGGTTGTTTCATCAATTGTGTTGTTTCTCCCATAGACTTGTCCTACAACCATTTGTATTACGTAGTACTCGTAGTAGTTTAGTTAATAATAATAATTGTAACTTATATGATCATGACCATATAATCTCTTGTTGTTTGTTTGTCTAGCTTCTTGCTAGCCGTTTTGTGCTTTTCATAAAATTTTGCTGTTTGAAAAAAAAACCTTTTTAACTATATGATTAGAAACATATAAAAAAACATACTTTGTGAGGTTTGCAAGGAAGATCCCACCACTTTGCACCTCTCCCATCGATAACTCCATCACCTTGTAGAGACATGCCATTTACCCTATAAAACACAAGCCATTGTCTCATGCTCATACCTTTTGGCCACACACTTGGTCCATCTGGTGCCATAATTGTCCCTTCAATCTTCACAAACACACACACCAAAAAAGGACACAGTATTTGTTTAGTTAAAATGCCATCATGCATGAACAAACAAAACATGCATATAATACCATTATTACCTGAAACACAACTCCATTTCCACAACTTCCAGTGAATATAGTGGACTGTATCAAGAAAGTATAATGCTTTGGAACAAGAAGTGTGGCGGTTTCATCATTATCACAAGCCGAATCCCACGCCATTTTGAAAGCTTGTGTATCATCTGTCACACCATCTCCTACAGCCCCAAATGACCTAACATCAAATACCCTTGAAGTACTAGATTGAATCTTGGGTGTAATAGCGGCTTCGGGTGCAAGAGAAGGTGCTAATGAAATGTCGTTAAGTGACCTAGACTTAACGTAACTAAAATGAATGTAAAGACTCAAGAAAAAGAGCACAAAAGTGTAGAAAGATAGTCCCATGGTGAGCTATAGCTAGAACAAGAGGTTGGTTTAGGTTTATATAGGAAATGAAAAGTGAATGTAGACAATGGGAATCACACTTATGTGGTAGAAAACTGGTCTATGTAATAAAGGGGGAAGCACAACCGGTGATAGAAAGAAAAATCACACTTCTTGTAAACTAATGATGGTACTTTTGTATATCGGTGATCTAGTAAAAAAGTTGTAGATCAACCTTATTAATACCCGTGTGGGCTGGTCAATATAGCTCGTTATTAACGTTCTTTGCAAGAGTAACCTATAAAAAATGTATTTAAAGAACAATATTTGATCTTAGAATACAAAGTTTGTAGGGTTTTTATAGGGTTTATGACTAAAAAGGAAGTTGAAAGATGGCTTGCTAGCTAGCTTGATGGTTAAGACTTTTGGTGTTGGGGTGTGACCACAATTGGTACAATGAAACAAGTTGCTGACCAATTGATCAAAATCAAATGGAATTGCATAGGAAAGATTGGCTAAATGTTATCTTTATTTATACTTGGTGTGGCTGTAAGTGGAAGTGTGGCTTAAAGTTATTGTTTATTTAATCATAGCGGCTGAGCCGCCCATCAAATTTTTTAGAAATTTTCTGTGTGGACATTCTGTTTATAGAACTATATCAGCAATTAAATGAACAATATCACTAAGCCAAATTCACATGATCAACATGTAAACTTTTTGCTGCAGGTTGATGTAATTGATAACCTGAAGTTACGAGACCCAGCCTACAAAAAAGACTCCTACAGCTTACATACATTTCGGTCCCAGAATCATTTGAAGACTAAGTTTCAAATTTCTTACAAAATCACACTTTTATGTACTTAGAATGTACATTATGTCAAATTAATGAAATCTTATGATTAATGTTGTAACAACATTACCCAAATGAAATGATATGAAAATCATAAAATTTGAGCGCAATTATAAGTCTTAAGGTATGAGCGCAACACATTCCACCATGGTTTTTAGTTGAAATTGGAAGGTATTAGTCACTCTCGAGCTTTGAGGTATTATAGAGAGTATCAGATCAGAAATACCCTCGTGGGATGTAGTGAGCATGTCCGGTGCATCCCTCCTAGGATATTTACTTCGGGTATGTCTTAGCCGGTGCCTAAGCTGGATTTTATATTACAAATGTTTATAATTTTTCTAGCTCTTTATAAGTTCAAATTAAAGTTGTGGCTACTGATACATTTCACTATATATTTTAGTTGAAACCCAAAAGTATATTGTTGTTCCACGGGTTTTGGGGTGTTACTCATGCTATTTTAGATTGGTATCCTAGCTTCATTTTATGCGTAAATTTTGAATTTTGACAGAATGGGTTACGTATACACTAACAAAACCCTACATAAAGAATCCAGTGAATGCATAAAAATGAGTCCAGATATAATACCTTTCTCATTTTAGCTTTTTCCAAGTTACTTGATCAATAATTAAGCTTCATGATTACCAAGTTCTTTCGTAGTAATATCCGTAAGTACTCAGAATAGAGTTTATACTAGTTATTATATAGTCTATATAGATCCTTAACAAATTAGTTTTTTTTTCCTTCTTTCCAAAGTGGGATCATTTTAATATTAAAACCCACCAAAAACTCCACAAGGAGTATGGAATTTGTGGTTGGGACGGTGGAGTGTACATATGAGGATTCAGGAACAAGAAATAAAAAGATGTCTTGAGTGGAAGATAGATGTCAGATGCAAATATGGCAAATGTGTATATATATATTTTTTTAACTTTGTTTTCTCTGTTGATTTATATATTTGTTTATGATTCAATGTATTGGTTACTCAAAGTACTAAACAAACCAATAGGAATCATTGAGAAGGTTATGACATTTTTGGTTCAGACAGTTTGTTGTTGGTGACTCCCTAAGCAATGAAGCATGCATTTACTCTGTAAGAAACCTTACACTCAAATCATACCATATATCAAAGGGCGCGCGGTTTAACACCCATGTGGTGTGAGATGTTCCTCGACAAAGTGGTTGTGCGTTCAAGTTCTGTCTTAGACAAATGTGCGGTATATTTACAATGTATATAGTGTCTGATCAATTTGACTTTATTTTTCAAGACAAATCACCATAAAAAAGCCTAAAAGACTGTTAACTCCATAGGGTTTGGATCTGTATATTAAGTAAATGTACAATATTTCAAGCAAAGTCCTTTTCAAGTTCTAGCAAGCTTTTAAGTCATTAGCTTAATGTATGATAAATACATGTTCTAAAGTTTCAATTTCTTTTAGTGGGTCGGTTCTTAAGGCATGCATAAAGTCATGAGAGTAAACAAGATGCACTCAAGTGCATACCGGCCAAGTTTTGATTCTCAAGTTTCCAACTACAAGATTCTAACTTATAACTTATAACCATGGTTTTTATGGATGTAGTTTCTAACAGTTTGCACAAGTTATATGTTAACTTGTTTTGTGCTCAAGGTTCATTTTGTAAACCGTGTTTATTGAATGAGTATAATGAGTACAATACAATGTATATATGTAGGCCCTTGAAGAACTGAAAGGATCTTTGCAGCCTATAAAGGATGATAGCCAAGATGTATAAATACAAATGACTATGTAGAAACAATGACTATGAATACAATATGTTAATGCGGAATCTTAACACAGGTACTAAGAAGAACAATGAACAACTGAATAACAACTTTGTTAAAGTGTTCTTGAGGATTACAGATTGCTAACTATGATATCGTGTATATTTGCTAAGCTTCTGTCAAAACTATATCTAACTATGCCTAGGGTTCCTTTTTTTATATTAAGGATAACCCTAAAAGGCTTACATATCTTTTTCTAAAATATCTCATAAATATCTTTTAAATATCTTCTCAACGGTACTAACTAACTTTCTACTAACGGTACTAACTAACTAACAGTACTAACTACTTTGTACTGTCGGTACTAAGTATAGCTGACAGTACTAACTATTTATACTGTCGGTACTAAGTTAAGAAAACATTAATCCTAACAATCCTCCCTTAAACATGAATGTTAAACTATTTTAACTTCATGTTTCTTCAATCCTTTAAGCTTCTTTTAACGCACAGAGGATGTATCCAAACATTTTTCATCATTTCTTAATCTTGTACACTCTATCCTTCTTTTAGCAGCAACCTTGACTTTTCAGCAATTTAGCAACATCTTTTCAGCTACTCAGCAACATCTTTTCAGCTACTCAGCAACATCTTTTCACCTACAATCCAACTAAGTTGGCTTTGTAGTTTTTGGCAAACTACCAGCCATTAATGAATTTGATGTTCCTTTACCAGTAGCC
>BQNB010016683.1:0-70459 GCA_026074375.1 Tanacetum coccineum | reverse complement strand
CCAGGTTCTGGTACATACATGGCCAGTGGACGCATTTCATTTGAGGAACTCCGGGTGTTTGGCAAAGCACCCGCTTGGGGCAATAACTTATGAATAACATTTACCTAAGGCTTCGGTGTCATGAGCTTAGTGCAATAACATAATATTGTTTACCATGATAATTGTATTCGTTACAATTATTACTATTACATTGACTTATATTCAACTATTACATTTCAAACCTGTGAATTTTACTCAACCTTTGTGTTGACCTATTTAGCATGTTTATCTCAGGTAATTGAGAAATCTATGGCACGGAGTGGCATTGGACTTGAGGATGTCCAAACTTTTATCATTCAAACTCTATATTTTTATATGTATTTTGGGACCTCCTTTTGTAAAACTCTAAAATAATACTGAATGATAACTAAATTTTACAAAACGTCTCTGTTAGTATTAGTGTCGAGTCTAGTTAATATATACGATAAATAGAAGGTAGCTAAGTGTCTTTTTCTTTATATGTTTGTTTAAGTGGGCTGGAACCAAATCTCATTCCTAGTCGGTGTAGACTAGGGCATCCACCCCCTCACCCTATAAAAGGAGGTGATGGGGTGATGCTTAATACACACGCATTCTTCTATTCTTTCCTTTGTAACCGAGTTCGAGGTTTTGTGGTAATACAATATAATCGTTCGGTTATACTTTTTTGTTCTTCGTTATTCTCATTTCTTCATTCTTCAACAGGTACGTTTAAAGGTTGCTACTTGTGTTTGATATATTCTGCGATCTAGCGTTCCGCGGTCGAGCTTTGGGTTGTTGTCGTAATCGTACACACCGTTCAACACGGGAAACAAAACAACACAACCATACCGAATCCTTCTTTAATTACGTTTTACATCACATACGTAAACAAAAAGCCATTCCTTAAATACATGATACAAAATATCTACAAACTTTAGCCTATTTTCATTCATCTTCTTACCTAGAAAATTTAAAATTTTCTTTTTTTTTCTTACACAACGTTTTTTTGATCAAAAATGACCGGTGAAACATCCCCTTAAATTTCAAAAATAACCACCGCCCACTATGGACCTCTCCAAGTGAATGACCTCACTCGACATAAGGTAAATCAACAAATTCCAAAAAGCGAGGGTCATAAGTCAGAAAGAAACCTCATAAGAAGATCATCAAGGGAAGTGCATGCAACGAATGACCACGTCAACTTGCATACAACACTCCCCCGACAAAGGCCTATAATCTACCAAGGCCGATGAGGTAGTTGCTCTTATTGTAGGTGATTTTGATTCTATGCATGGCAAACGGGACATAATTCTTCACAAGCACACAGTATACAAGACAAAACACAAGTATACTCAATGTTACATCATGGTAGAAAAATGTTTCAGCAGTTTTTGGTTTATGGTTATACAATGGTTGAGGCAGAACGCATGTCCTATATACGTAACCAACAAAAGGATTTAGGAAGTGAGACTTATTCTAAACTTGCTTCCTTGGAAGAAACATCAAGCGAAGGATGACAACTACGAGGGAAAAAATAATATTACCTTCTTCTGTCACATAATTCAAAGATACATGCTGCAAAATTATCTCAATGCAATAGCAATGTGCAAGTGGTATGGTTATCCAGACATGTTCATAACATTCACTTGTAATCCAAAATGGCATGTAATTACACTCTTCTTGCAAAAGAGAGGTATAAAGTTAGAAGAGAGGCAAAATGTATGAAGCTTGACACCCTTTTAGAAAATATAAAGACCCAATGTATTTTTGGTAAAGTTAAAGAGTGTACTATTAGCATACATGTTTGCAGTTTAGATCATAATACTTTTTGAATACATGTTTTCAGATATTGTCATTAAAACATATATTAACAATTTTGTACGTTTTTGTATGGAAAGGTATACACAATCGAATTCCAAGAGTGTTAGTTGGCACACTGTCATTTATTAATCTGGTTGGAAAGCAATGATTAGTTAAGAAACCCAAGCGTCATAGACAAATACATTTCAACTGATAATACCAAAAGACCCAGTGCTTCACCAGCTTGTGAAAGAGCACATGATCTATACAAGACAATAAATGTCTAAGAAGTGTGCATAGACTTTAGATCCTACTTTTTAAAGTCGTTAGTCATGTATTTGTGTATTAACAAATAAATATTTATTAAAAATGTTTCATGTTTAATGTTATATATTTAGGGCCTGTTTGTTATCCATGTATGGATTTGAAGTAATGGATTGACACCATATAATATCTGCTTGGTTGTCGGTATGGAAATGAAATTTTGGAATCATTGTAAAAAATTCATTCCACATCTAATCGAGTGGTTTCTAACTTCATTCCCATATGGGGCCCTACATATTTTTTATTCACCCTTATTTACTTACTTAGCATTTTTATTTGTCTTCATCTAGAAAGTTACAACTATTTTATTTGTAATATATATTAAAAAATAGTAATGGTCCCACTTTTTAAAATATAATACTCATATCATATTATTATACCAAACAACAATATCAACAATGATATCTTTATTCCCATTCAACCCTATAACATACCGATACCGATTGTGATTCCTTATAATATACCAAATGCGCCCTTAGTTATTCTAAGATACTCACCGTTAGTCGACATATTATTGGACTTGTGTATTGGGCTAAAGCTCGCATCTAGATTATTCTTTGTATTACTTTTTTATGTACCGAACCTTGATATCATGTTAGACAAGGTTCGATACATAAAATAATAATACAAAGAATAATCTAGATACGGGCTTGAGCCCACTATACAAGTCCTATGAAGAATGGTGTGCTTGGTTTATGTCTCTTCGTCTTCAGGCCAAGCTTAAGACGTATTTAGAAGGTGTTTTCTATGTTACTTGGTGGACGATTTGGACTTTCCGTAACAAGTCTATCTTTGGGTCATCTCCTCATACCAAAGATCATATTGTGGACGATATTGTGGCTCGATCTTTCTCTTGGTGTAGGGCTAGATGCAATTCAAAATTTAGCTGGGTCGATTGTCTTAAGAACCCTTTGCTTATTTCTTTGTAATTGTTTTTTTCTAGCGTCTTGCTAGTGTTTTAATAAAATCCACTGTTAAAAAAACAACTATAATTTCATGTAAGCTAGCCTTCTCATCGGGCGAGTCATACAACAAGTATGTATGTGTTGAGTCTGTGGTGTGTGTGTTTGGTTTGTTTTGATGTGTGTGTCGGTATGTATAATATAGGAACCGGATACGATTAGAGAAAGAGTATTTTATATTTTGAGAAACTGAGAATGTTTGCAGAAAAACGATAGAGTTTCTGACCTTGATTCACGTTTTTTCAAACGAAAAACTCATTTTTAATGTGATTATAATTCAAAATGGTGTAAAAAAAACTGAATCAATGTTAAAAAAATCTCTCGATTTTACAATATATGTAGAATACTGAATCAATCTGTACAAATTACATGAATCATCAACATAACTCGAGTTTTAACAATGATTGTGTGAATCAAAATTTGTGATTTATAGATACTATGTCGCGTATTAAAGAGAGATGTTACATGTAGAATCAATCAAAAAACATGAATCAATTTGCTAATTCTTTGCGCTCAAACGAAAGATTTCTCCATCTTCTCAAAATAAAAACCTTCCAATAGAACCGGAGCCAATATATATATATATAAAATATATATATATAAATAATATATTGAGTTAGGAATCAAAGAGAAAAGTTTCTAAAAATAAGAAAGATAAGAAGTAACTATAAACCGCATATCTCAATGCAATCGACTTGAATTAGTATGCGATCTGTCTATAATCTTCAGATGACATAATATATGCAACATAATGTGTTCTTTCTAGCTGTTTAATTAGATGCATATAACGGTATATTATATGCATTTCATAATATCTCTATCTTTTTGGTCCTCTACAAGTGCCAAAATTATGAAATCCAATTTGCCAAACATCTAGACACATCAAATAAACTTTCGAAAGATTATATGTTTGCATTCTAGTATGAAAGAAAATTCTCTAATGAAAGTCGTTGCAATCTCAAATGTCTGTGTTTTAGTCACTTCTCAACACTTCTTTAATTTTATAATTTACTTCTCACTGGATCACCTACAAATTATAAATTATAATATAATAAATTAAATATATATATATATATATATATAAATAATATATGAGACCAGTTCTTTGCAGAACCTGTTTTTTAGTACATAACCAACATAGATCCCAATAATATCAATTAGTATATCTACCAAACCAACTTTGGACCAATAAGAATTTAGTATTATTAAATCATTTTATTTAATTCAAAAGGGTAAAATTGTAAAACACATTTTCACTTTCTTTTTGAATTAAAAAAAGGTTTTTATTAAGCCTTAAATTTTCAGAATTAATTTTTTTAATTTTTTTTTTCAGCAAATATATTTCAAAAAAATAAGGTGCATATATGTTTTTTTAAATATTATAGAAATTCATATATGTTTCTTGCATACAAGTTTTAAAAAATAAAGTGCATATATGTTTTTTTTTCTTTTATACAATTGTTTAGCCATGAAACTTGTTTTTTTTCTTAAAATGATAATTGCACATATGTTTCTAGTGTACATTAATTCAAAAAGTTATACAAAAAACATAAATATGTACATTTAATCTCTAAATTTATAAGAAAGCAAAAACATAAATATAAATACAGTACACAAAATTTGATATCAAATGAAATACAATTCAAATACAAATGTATATTGTTAAATATAAATGTGCACAGCTTCGAGAACATATATGCACAGCTTCGAGAACATATATGCACAGCTTCGAAAATATTTGTGCACGCCATCTAAAAGTAAGGGTGCATCCATTGATCATTTTCATCACACACCGTCATTCCTATGATTTAGCCATCCCCTGAAACGAATATATAAAAAACTAATTATATCAAATTATGCTATGTAAATTAATTGTAAAACTAGTTGATAGAATAAGCCATATACAAAAACATATATGTGCGAACTATAACTCGTGACCCATGACAATCAAACGAATCTATACTTATAATAGCCATGTTAGTGTACTAATCATGACTAGTATATCATTTAGACTCGGTGATATTTGAAATCAAATACGACAAATTACTAAAAGATGATAGTTGTTAATATATATTATAAAATTCTCTTAGATTATCCTCTTTTAAATTTGTATGGATATTAGCATACTTGATGATCACACATTAATACAAACTTAAGCTAAAAAAACCCATAACATGTTTAACTAAAATCAAAACGCCATTTCTTTTACACTAAATTAACCTTAAAACATATATACACCCTTCAATTAATTTTATATTAACTTAAAAACACATATGTACACCCTTCTATTGATTTTATATCAACCATGAAACACATATGCATAACTTTCTATATATTTGTATCAACCATAAAACACATATGAACACCCTTCTATATTTCTTATATCGACCATAAAACGCAACCTCCAAACGAACTAAGACGGTGCAAAAATAAATTATGAAAGAATATGGCGTTTAAGTAAACTTGTGTCCTAAATGGTACAATACATACTTATAATATTATATTGACCCAAGGACCATAACTTGTATGGTTTTATTATAGGTTTTTCCCTTAACATTCACTAAGTTGAAATGGTCAAATGGCTCATTTCTAGTATAGGTTGGATGGAGCACAACACACTTTTACCTTTTGCCCATATATAAAATACTTAATGAGTAACGAAGTACTATCATGATTATTAAAAGCAAAACTATTGCAATACAGATTCATAAACAAATTTTGAGCAAATTTCAACCTATTTGGCATGTTTCGGCAAGCATTTCTAGTTTGACTGATTTGGTTTGTATAAGAAATGGGTGTCTAGTTTTCTGTCACAGGTTCTAACATTTTACAACACATGAATGATGGAATTATAAACACTTGTTTGATTTACTAGCAGGGAGTTTGATTTAGACACTAACGTCATAACAGATGCTAAAAGAGTGAATAACAACATACTGGTTTCAATTAACATGTACCAGGTTTAATGACTTCTCCAAGAGTTCGTTTTGATAAGAAGTTGTCTTCCATCAAGATGAGTACGAACAAACTGAACCTACAAGTGCTTCAGTTAAGCTGACATTGGTTTTGCATCTACAACCTATAATAAAACCATATACAGACCCATTCAGAAGAGAAGAAAAGAGATAACAATATAATAAAACTATAAAAAAATGCATCCACAACCTATAATAAATGGCTTTGTAAAAATACATACCAAAAATACATACATGTTTTAACAAGTATGTACCTGAAACAATAACATTAAAAGACTAGATGGCTTTGTAAACCCGCAACGGCCTAGAGCCGCAGATGTAAATAACAACCGCCTGAACCACAATTGACCCACCACAAAAACAACTTGAAAACAAGATTGTGGGTCTTGACCCACCACCTGACACCACATACTGGCCTCCACAATGATCAAAATCGTTACTAGATCTAAAAACGCGGCCAAAACCTCAAATCAAAACTTGACGGTCGACCAACAAAACAAAACGATCAGATCTGAAATCCTACCACAAGACTACCTAAGAAATCTAAAAAATGTTTCAATGTTTCAGATTCCCATAGTTAATTAAAACACAACAAATTAATATTGAACATTATGATAGATCGACCAAAATAAAACTGCCAATTTGTTTTGTTTTTTTACAGATCGCCCATAGTTAATTAAAACAAGTTATGATGGCTGGGAGAAGGTAACTTACCATTCGATTCTTTGTAAAAAAATTAGATCGATTGTTGATGAATGTCTGATTGTGGGTACGATATAGAGAGGCAATCATGGTACGTGGTCGTGATCATTCCGAAGACAGAAAAGCACACATGATTGTTGTAGTGGCTGGAAAACATTGAAGAGCAAAAAGGGCGGTTAGGGTTTTTGAGAAAGAGATGGTTTTCACAGAGAAATATAAACTGATCCCCTCTTTTAATAGGGACGGTTTTTAAAATCTTTAAAAGTAAAATGCCCATAATGCCCTTAATTTATTTATTTTTTCTAAAATAAGTAATGAATATTTACAAAAATGACACATTGCATTAATATGATGTACATAAAGCATTATTATGAGTAAAAAGGCTAGTTTTGTACAAAAAAGTGGTTTTGCAAAGAAAATGCCACTATATATATATATATATATATATATACGTATATATATATACGTATATATATATACGTATATATATATACGTATATATATATACGTATAATAAATACGTATTGTACATGTATAATACGTATGTACATGTATATACGTATGTACATGTATATACGTATGTACATGTATATACGTATGTACATGTATATACGTATGTACATGTATATACGTATGTACATGTATATACGTATGTACATGTATATACGTATGTACACATATATATACATATATATACATATATATATATATATATATATATATATATATATATATATATATAAATAGTTAAGGGTATTTTTGGAATTTTTCAAATTAGTTAAGGGTATTTTTAGAATTTCAAAATTAATAATTTTAGAAAACCTGTCATATGTTTAAAGTAAATCCCCATTTAATTAGGTCAAAGATACTCCATCTTTTAAGATCTGTCGCCTCTAATTTTCTCCGAGCCCCCAACCGCCTCCACATCTCCACCGATCAACTGTTATTCTCACAATTTTATTCATAAAAGAGGCACTTCAGTGATAAGCATATTTCGATCCGATCGTATTTGGGGCTGAATCAAATTAACATGATTTGGAGGTGTTTGTGGATGCCTAAAAATAATTGGAGTTGTTCGATGTGTGTTTTTTAATGGTGATCTACCTAGTTTCTTCTTTCTCACGATCTGAAATAATACAAGGTTTGAGTATTTTTCTCTTTTTTGTACCAGTTATCGTATTAATGAAAAAGAGTGAAGCGTTATTTTGCTCAAGTCTGGGTGCCCGAGCATCATATTTGACCTTTTCTTATTGCATAATGGCTATCCTATTTTATTTTAATTTTCATGGTATCTTGCGAATCCTCCAAACATGATTGTCACCTTTGATTCTCGATCCACTCTAAAGTTAACGTATGAAGAATAATTTGATGATTTAAGATAATAATAGAATTCCTACAATAAAAACATTAATTTAATTTTTCACAAACGTATATTTTAGGGATTGCTTATTCGGTGCCAACTATTAACTGTCTCTTTTTGATTTCTTTTCTTGACTCCTCGGGTTTCTATTTCAGTGGTACAAGATGCCTAGGAAAGGACGCTCATTTTTTTAAACTATAAACAATTCTATATACTTTGTAGTTTGATAAAGATTATTAGAGATGATAGATGGTTTATTATATGTTATCTTCTTTGTGTGATGAAGATGATTAATGGATGCACTTTTGCTTTTTTAGGGGATGACACAATTATAGAAAAGACACGTGTGATGAAAATGATCAACGAATGCACTTGTAATTTTAGAAGTTGTGCATATATGTTATCAAAAGGCGTGCATATATGTTCTTGCAAGGGTACTCATATGTTCTAATGAATTTGAGAGAGAAAGTGAAACGTGCACATATGTTCTAATGAATTTGAAAGAGAAAGTGAAACGTGCAAGGGTACTCATATGTTCTAATGAATTTGAGAGAGAAAGTGAAACGTGCACATATGTATTTCGAGAGTGCACACATGTTTTTGAACAACATGGATATAGAATTTATATTTCTAATGTATTTCATTTGATATCAATTTTTGTCTATATTTTGTGTTATATATTTTGAAGATTAAAGAATGTGCACAAGAAACATATATGTAATTACCATATTAAGTTAAAAATATACACTAGAAACATGGAATTTACAATATTAAAAAAAACATATATGCACTTTTTTTTTCTTTTGAAAACTGTATATACTAAAAAAATATATAAAATAAATTAATATATAAAATAAAATAAAAAAATTAATTCCGAAAATTAAAAGGTTTTTAAAAAAACATTTTTTAATTAAAAAATTCAAAAAAGTCAAAATGTGTTTTGACTATTATACCCTTTTTAATTAAATAAAAAAAAGTAATGATACTAAATTCTAATTGGTTTAAAGTGGTTCTGTAGGTTCTGTACAAAAAAGTGGTTCTGTAAAGAACGGTCCCACACACACACACACACATATATATACATATATATATATATATATATATATATATATATATATATATATATATATATATATATATATATATATATATATATATATATATATATATATATATATATATAAATTCGGTTTTCGGTTCGGTTCTCGGTTCAGGTCAAACCCATATCCAACCCGAGAACCGAATTCGTAGTTCGGTTCGGTTCAGTTTTGGCAAATTCGGTTCGGTTAGGTAATTTTCGGTTCGGTTCGGTTTCAGTTTTTGGTTTTTCCTCACCCCTAACTAAAGGGTCTCGTAGTGTCTCGGCACATTTATGGATTTTTTTATGTCGTGTTTATTTTTGAAAAATCATTGATTTTTAA
Organism: Tanacetum coccineum; assembly: GCA_026074375.1. Classification (NCBI taxonomy): domain Eukaryota; kingdom Viridiplantae; phylum Streptophyta; class Magnoliopsida; order Asterales; family Asteraceae; genus Tanacetum; species Tanacetum coccineum. Next base: position 60,915 of record BQNB010016683.1, on the reverse strand, counting down.
ATGTATCTTAAATGCATACGGTTTATTGAAATATATTTTTAGTGTTATTTAATCAGTATATAATAAAAAGATTATGCACCCAGTCATATTTGATTCTCGTTACTTCCCTAATCATAGTTGTGTAATCAACTTTTTTAACTATAGTTTTGTTCGGATCCTGTCTTTGTGACCAGGTCGAACTGTTAAACCACTGGCTTGACAGGTTTTATGGTCAGGCCAAACTGTTAAACCACAGGGTTGACCGGTTTGTGACGGGGTCGAACTGTTAAATAGCGGTGTTCATCGGTTTGTGACGGGGTAGAACAGATAAAACCAAACCATATACCAAATTAGAATTCGGTTCGGGTTCATCGGTTGTATGGTTCGGGTTCATCGTTTGAAAATTTTCAAAGTCAAACCAAACCAATTATAGAACAGATAAAACCAAACAATATACCAAATTAGAATTCGGTTTGGTTTCGATTAAAACCAAGAAAATCAAATTCAAGTAAACTCCAATATATCATCTAGAAGTCACAAATAATAACCTAAAATTTTTAAATAAAATTAACAAATCAAAAGGTTTCACAAAGTGCTCAAGTAAATTAACAAAAAAAGTTTAAGTAACCAAAAGGTTTCGAAACTTAACGGGAATAAATGAAAGTGAAATAAGATATAATCTTCTTCGACAAAAGTCTTCAAAAGTTTTATTAGCTTGAATATTCCAACTTCAAGCATCCAAACTCAGTTGGAACTTCTTTCTTGCTGAGTATATGTGAATTTTATAAGAATCAAGTAGGCAAACTCTTGCTTAGTTAATCATAGATATGCATAAATGCTTTATTTGAGGAGTGATTTGTTTAAAAGATATTTAAAAAAATAGGGTTGCTAGTTAGATTTATAAGATAGAATATACGTATATATATAATTAAAAAAATACGTGTGTATAGAGATATTCGTTTTTTTCGGTTTTGGTTTGGTTTTATTTTTGTCAAACCATAACTAAACCAAACACTAATTAAATACTTCGGTTCGGTTTCAAACCAAACCATACACCAATTAAAATCGGTTATATTCGGTTTCGGTCTGGTTTATTCCTCGGTTTGTTCGGTGTCAAACTAAACATTGAACACCCCTACTGTTAAACCACTGGGTTGACTGGTTTTGTGGCCGGGTCGATCGGTTGAGCCACCCAGTTAAACCGGTTAAGTGATCGGGTCGAACGGTTAAACTAACGCGTTGACCGGTTTTGTGACCGGGTCGATCGGTTAAGCCATCGGGTTAACTCGGTTAAGTGACAGAGTCGACCGGTTGAGCCACCGGGTTGACCCGGTTTTTTGCCCTGTACAGGTGTTTATTTAGTTTTTGGTTATATGATGTTACTTTAAAATAAAATGACTTTTTACTTTCAAATTTAAATATTTTTTTATAAATGATTATGATTAAAATTTTATATTAAAATTATTATTTTTATAGATACTTTCGGCATGATTATCAATCGGGTTTAAAATAAGCAAAAAAAAAAAACAGTCACTTTCGGTCCCGTCATCGACCCCATTTCATGCTCGACTAGTTAAACCAACTGGGTCGAACCGAGGTCTTAAAACATAGGTTTTTCTTAGACTTATATTTTTAGCTTTTTTACACAAGTGATTTTTGAAGCCGTCTCTCAAGAAAAAACACGTATAATCTTGATATCTTTTCTAAAAGATACGGTCATGTTTGAATGAACATGCCGATGATGTTGTCTCACAAACAAAGAAAAATTGTGTCTTTTTATAAGTCCCGTTGCTTTATTTAACATAACCGGCCATGTTCATTCACAGATCCCAATCTATATAATAACCCTTAATAGTATATATAGAATTTTTTATTATAAAATCATTATTCGGCACCTCTCAATCGTGATGGGAGAGATAAATCTTCAGAAATTAGGTATTCCTCCATTTTAGGCGCCGACGGCAGAAGGAACAAAAAAGGGTGATACGTAGCTTTGTTTCCGGTTCGATCGAAAGGAGAAGATAATAACAAATTCACCAATGATAGGCGTTTTCAATCCTATTTTCGGATCTTGGCTATTTTGTTGTTAAATAACGATGGCAATTGGCACAGGTCACCGATCTAATAATTATTCAGAAAGCAAAAGGAACGATCATCTCGATAATAATCGTCGTCAAGAGCAACGTAACAAAGGTATTCCCAACAAATCCCATCCTAATTTTCGTGAGGAACATAAGTCGTTTTCATCAATCTTTGTTTCTAATATCCCATGGAATGCGTCGGTCCAAGATCTTTGGGATATTTGTAACAAATGGGGTGTGGTGATCGATGTTTACATAGCTGTAAAGAGATCCAAATCGGGTCATCGATTTGGTTTTGTACGTTTTATAAACGTTAATGATATCAATCAGTTAGTTTCCAATCTAAGAACGGCATGGATGGGTGGTTTTCATTTATTTGCCGATGTGGCGAAGTATGGTCGAACTTATAATAGACATGTGGAACGTTCTGGGGGCGGCAAACCCAGTGTAGGTTCGAACTCTCAATATGTTAGTATCAACGAAAATATTTTTCAGTCCTTTAACTCGTATGCTAAAGCGGTCCTGGGCAACAAATCAGTGGACATGCCAGGCAAATATGGTACAAGTTATGCTGGAGCAGAATCTGTGGGGGTGTCGGATTGTAACAAGGTATATAAGGAAGCGGGTAATGAAGAGGTGATGTCTATCTCGGTAAACGATTGTTTTGATTTGGATGGTATGGAGCGTAGTATTCTTGCTAAAGTTAAAGATTTAAGTGTCATTTCAGAGCTTCTAAAACATATGTCTTCTGAGGGATTCGATGATGTTGGTCTTAGATATGTTGGGGGACGTTGGGTTTGGTTGGAATTCGACTCTATGGATCAAGTGGAAAGCGTCAAGACTTCAAAGGCGTTAAAAGAGATATTTTTGGAGTTCAAAGATGTTTCTCACGATTTTATTCCAGATGAAAGATGTGTTTGGATAGACCTGGTGGGTCTGCCATTGGCATCATGGGCTCCAGAGGTTTATAAGAAGTTGGGTGGTCGGTGGGGAAGCAGCGTGTTTACGGATATGGTAAGTGATGGACCAATGTCTCATGGGAAGGTTTGTGTCCTTACAGAGTCTTTACATCGTGTGATAGAGTCCTTTATAGTTTCATATCGTAATCGGACTTATCGTATTATCGCTACTGAGTTTGCATATTGGGCGCCCAATATTGAATCGATGGAGGTCAATTCCGAGTCTAATCCTCTGGAAAGGAAGGATGCAGAGGGTCCTAGTTTGGATGAAAGTTTGGAAAATGAGGAGCATTTGGATGTCGATAGTTGTGATTCAGATTCCCCTAAGAATGTTAACAATGATTCGGTGTCGCCTTCTAGTCGGGTTTTGCGAGAGGAGGATGTTCGTGGGGTGGAAAGTGATCTTGTGGACTCCTTTGAAGAAGGCGAGATTCGTGATGATTCGGTCTTGTATAATGATGGGTGTATTAAGGATTGCATGGAAAAGAATTTGGAAGATGATGCTGGTGAGATTCTTGGAGTTCATTCTCAGGGTGATTGTGGTAATGTTACCACTGATGATAATGAGGATGTTACGCCAGTTATTGCTCCTGAAAAAGACTCCATCATTGCGCCTCCATCTACACCCCCGGGTAATGATTTAAATATTGCTGTTGAGTCTGGTTCTTCGTGGATTGATTATATTGGTCCTCTAACTAGTGACGAGATAGATTCTGATAAACGATGGAGCTATAGAGACCCCAATGGAAATATACACGGGTTGTTCTCTCTCGCGCAACTACGTTCGTGGAAAGATTATTTTCCTAGCGATCTTCAGATTTGGAGTTATTATGGCAACGTTAAAGAAGCTATTCTTCTTCATAATGCCTTATCGAGACAAACAAAGGATGCCGGTTAGATCGCTTTTTGGTATGATGCCTCGGGTGTTCGGTTTCGTTCATGGGAGTTAATTCAGTTGGCGCCATGGTGGGATCTTTCTTATTCTAATAGCCTTTGGTTGTTTTGCGAGTTCGTTTCGTTAGTGTATTTTTCAGTTTTCCCTTTCGTTCTTTGTTTGTTGGATCGTTTTGCGTGTAACGTCCTGCTAGTTTCTTTCTAGACTTTTTTTATAAAATTCCATTTGCCGTTAAAAAAAAGGGTATTCAAAACGTTTTCAGTAATATAGAACCCTTATAGTGGAGTTTTCCAAAATTTTAAATTATTTAGTTTCTATGGTTTCTGCTTTAAAGTTTAGCATTTAATACACCAAAATGTAGTGTTTTAATCATTTTAAGGACATAACACCAACCATTTTTAAAAGATTTAGTCATCTATAAGTGTATTATACCTTCAAATACATGTATAAATGTAATAATTATTGCATTTCACAAAAATATGTGATACTCCACCCTTAAACGTGAAAAAACTCATCTAAAATGATATTAAGTACTTTTAGAATCGCAATGATAAAAAATGTAGTAAAATTTTTGTATTTGGTAAAAATCCACAATAAGGGTATCGAAAACGTTTTTATTAATATAGAACCCTTATAGTGGATTTTTCCAAAATTTAAATTATTTAGTTTTTTGGGTTTATGCTTTAAGTGATTAACCTTTAAATTACCCCAAATTGGTTTTAATCATTGTAGTGACATAATACCAACTGTTTTTTAAAAAGTTTACTCATTTACAAGCGTATAATACCTTAAAAATAACTTGTATAAAATGTAATAATTGTTTTGTATTTCAAAATGATATTAAATATGATACTCAACCCTGTGAAAAAACAATATCTAAAATGATATTCAGTACTTTAGAATTACAATGGTACAAAAATGTAGTAAAATTTCTATATTTGGTAAAAATTCACTATAAGGGTATTGAAACATTTTTAGCAATATGGAACCCTTATAGTGGATTTTTACAAAATTTTAAACTATTTAGTTTTTAGGGTTTCTGTTTTAAAGTTTAGCATTTGATATACCAAAATGTAGTGTTTTAAACATTTTAGGGACATAACACCAAACGTTTTTAAAAGATTTAGTCATCTATAAGTGTATTATACCTTTAAATATTTGTATAAATGTAATATGATGTTAAATGTGATACTCAACACCTTTAATATACCTAATGTTGTGTTTTAATCATTTAGTGCACATAATATCCAACAGTTTTTAAAAAGTTTTAGTCATTTATAAACGTATTATCCTTAAAATATTTTAGAATGTAATAATATTCATTTCATAAATGATATTAAATGTGATACTCGACCCTGTGAAAAAATACATCTAAAATGATATAAAGTACTTTTAGAATCGCAATATTACAAAAATGGTTTAAAAATTTCTATATTTGGTAAAAATCCACTATAAGGGTATTGAAAACGTTTTTAGTAATATAGAACCAATAATATACCCAAATGTTGTGTTTTAAACATTGTACATGACATAATACCACTGTTTTTAAAAAGTTTAGTCATTTATAAGCGTATTATACCTTAAAATACTTGTATAAATGTAATAATTTTTGCATTGTAAAAAAATAATATTAAATGTGATACTCAACCCAGTGAAAAACACATCTAAAACGATATTAAATACTTTTAGAATCGTAATGTTACAAAAATGAAATAAAATTCCATATTTAGTAAAAATCCACTATAAGGGTATCGTGAAACTATGTTAGTAATAAAGAACCTTACCTAGTGATTTTTCTAATTTTTTTAATTATTTAGTTTCTTGGTTTATGCTTTAAGGTTAGACCTTTAATATAACCTAAATGAGATGTTTTTAATCATTGTAGTGACATAAAACCCAACTGTTTTTTTTAAAAAGTTTAGTTATTTATAAGCGTATTATACCTTAAAAAACTTGTACAAATGTAATAATTGTTGCATTTCATAAAATGATATTAAATGTGATACTCAACCCTGTGAAAAAACACATCTAAAATGATATTAAGTACTTTTAGAATTGCAATGTTACAAAAAAATAGTAAAATTTCAATATTTGGAAAAAATCCACTATAAGGGTATTCAAAACGTTTTTAGTAATATAGAACCCTTATAGTGGATTTTTCCAAAACTTTTAACTATTAGTTCTAGGGTTTCTGCTTTGAAGTTTAGCATTTAATATACCAAAATGTAGTGTTTTAATCATTTTAGGGACATAACACCAACCGTTTTTAAAAGATTTAGTCATCTATAAGTGTATTATACCTTCAAATACTTGTATAAATGTAATAATTGTTGCATTTCACAAAAATATGTGATACTCCACCCTTAAACGTGAAAAAACTCATCTAAAATGATATTAAGTCCTTTTAGAATCGCAATGATACAAAAATGTAATAAAATTTCTATATTTGGTAAAAATCCACTATAAGGGCATTGAAAACGTTTTTAGTAATATAGAACCCTTATAGTGGATTTTTCCAAAATTTTAAATTATTTAGTTTCTTGAGTTTATGCTTTAAGGTTTAACCTTTAATTATACCTAAATTTGATGTTTTAATCATTTGAGAGACACAAATACCCAACGGGTTTTAAAATTAAGTCATTTATAAGCGTATTATACATTAAAATACTTGTACAAATGTAATAATTGTTGCATTTCTAAAAATGATATTAAATGTGATACTCAACCCTTTGAAAAAACACATCTAAAATGATATTAAATACTTTTTGAATCGCAATGTTACAAAAATGTAATAAAATTTCTATATTTGGTAAAAATCCATTATAAGGGTATTGAAAACGTTTTAGTAATATAGAACTCTTATAGTGATTTTCCAAAATTAAATTATTAGTTTTTTTAGTTAAGCTTTAAGTTATAAACCTTTAATATAACCAAATGTGGTGTTTTAATCATTCTAGTGACATAATACCAACTGTTTTTAAAAAGTTTAGTCATTTATAAGCGTATATCATTAATATACTTGTAACAAAAGAAAACAAGTTGCATTTCTGAAAATGATATTAAATGGTGCTACTCAACCCTGTGAAAAACACATCTAAAATGATATTAAGTACTTTTAGAATCGCAATGTTACAAAAATGTATAAAATATCAATATTTGGTAAAAATACATATAAGGGCATTGAAAAAACCTTTTTATTAATATACTTTGTGTATACCTCGTTATACCAAACGCACCCTATTTGTTGTGCTATAACCATCAAACGCACCCTTTTTCGGCTGATAAATAACAACCAAATGCACCATATGATTGTTATACATCCATTCAAATACCCCCTAATCTGCCAAACGAACTAACGGACCTAAACCTATTTATAACCAAAACCAACAAACCTAATCTGTGGCTGTTGAGCCAAACGCAGCCCTGCTGCTGACCCGCGAACCATACGCACCCTCGAGGTGCGAGACAACCAAACGCGCCCTACGTGGGCTGTCACAGCCAAACGCACCCTCGGCTGGTGCAAAAACCCAGATCTAACGCACTCTATGGCTGCCATAAACGCAGCAAATACACACCCTTTTCGGGCTGCCGCTAAACCCCCGAAACAAACACCCTTTACGGGCAGTAACACCAGAAACAAACACCTCCTTATGGGCTGTTTTTCAATCGAGAACCAAGACGGAAACAAGACCACAACAACCAAAAACCATTAATAAAACAACCACAGCCCGACACCTTGAGGGTGCGGCTGTGGTGATAACAAACCGAACGCATCCAGTTGGTGCAAACAAACCAAACGCACCCTAGGTCGTTTTCAAAACCACACGCACCTTAGTGGTTTATAAAAACCCCACGCACCCTATCTTGGTGCTAACCCCGGATCCAAACGCACCCACTGTCAAGGTGACAGCAGGGGTGACGACGGCAAGGAGGGGATGATGATGCGACGGTGGTGATGATGACGATGAGATGATGATGACGATGGGGTGGCGGTGGTGTGGGCTGAGTGGTGGTGGAGGCGCGTGGATATGGGGATCGGGTAGATCCGGGCATTATCTAACTTTTTATCATTTATGGGTTCGCCGGAGTTTGGCCGGAAAAGTGACCGGCGGCGGTTGGGTGGTGGCCGGCGGCGGCTGTGGCGGCCGGATAAATGGGAGAGAGAGAGTGAGGAAGATGAGTATGTGTGTGTGTATATTTTTTTGTAAGAATGAAAAATGATATAAATTATATATATAATAAAAGTTTTAAAAAATTTGAATAGTTGTTAATAGTTGAGGGTTAACTTTGTAAATACTTCACAGGGACCTAACGTGTAACTTTTGTTAATTATTGATTCGGGACTCGTTTGAGGTACTTAACGGAGGAATTAAAATACGAAACTTGCGCCATTGTTTTCCAAACAATTTTTCTGATAAAAATGAGTATTCGCTTGATAATATTTCATAAATATTTTATAACATTAAATAAAATATTTGTTATTCATTTGGTGAACCGGTTACGTCTCGTTCAAAAGTAAAAATAGAAATAAATTTTTAACTCGTATATTTGCGTTATTTACAAACGTTACTGAATAAAATGATACCAATTTATTAAATATTTTTATTTAATAAAAAGTGTAAACTAATCATAATTTAATTATCTTCTCGTTTCTAAATCTTGCGAGGGTATTTCAGTCACTTTCTGACTGTTTTCGGGTCTCGGTCAAAACTGAAAAGTTTTCAAGAATGTCGTTTTACATCAAATTGCTTTAGAGTCCGAATAACAAAAACGTGGTTTAGTGGTTCGTTTTTGATACGTCAGCTTATAAATAATATATATCTTTTTCGTTTTCGAGCCAAATAAGATAAAGATAATTTACACTTAAGAAATATAATAATAATTATGATTTATTCTTAGAAATAGGTTCTGAAAATTTTACCGGCCACGCGGTAATTGTTTTTATTAGACAATAAAACGTCAAAAGTCAAAAAGTCAAGTCAGACCCGAAAAGTCAAAGGGTAAAATAGTCTTTTAAAAATTCAAAAATTCTCGGATGTTACAATGTTGGTCTTAGATATGTTGGGGGACGTTGGGTTTGGTTGGAATTCGACTCTATGGATCAAGTGGAAAGCGTCAAGACTTCAAAGGCGTTAAAAGAGATATTTTTGGAGTTCAAAGATGTTTCTCACGATTTTATTCCAGATGAAAGATGTGTTTGGATAGACCTGGTGGGTCTGCCATTGGCATCATGGGCTCTAGAGGTTTATAAGAAGTTGGGTGGTCGGTGGGGAAGCAGCGTGTTTACGGATATGGTAAGTGATGGACCAATGTCTCTTGGGAAGGTTTGTGTCCTTACAGAGTCTTTATATCGTGTGATAGAGTCCTTTATAGTTTCATATCGTAATCGGACTTATCGTATTATCGCTACTGAGTTTGCATATTGGGCGCCCAATATTGAATCGATGGAGGTCAATTCCGAGTCTAATCCTCTGGAAAGGAAGGATGCAGAGGGTCCTAGTTTGGATGAAAGTTTGGAAAATGAGGAGCATTTGGATGTCGATAGTTGTGATTCAGATTCCCCTAAGAATGTTAACAATGATTCGGTGTCGCCTTCTAGTCGGGTTTTGCGAGAGGAGGATGTTCGTGGGGTGGAAAGTGATCTTGTGGACTCCTTTGAAGAAGGCGAGATTCGTGATGATTCGGTCTTGTATAATGATGGGTGTATTAAGGATTGCATGGAAAAGAATTTGGAAGATGATGCTGGTGAGATTCTTGGAGTTCATTCTCAGGGTGATTGTGGTAATGTTACCACTGATGATAATGAGGATGTTACGCCAGTTATTGCTCCTGAAAAAGACTCCATCATTGCGCCTCCATCTACACCCCCGGGTAATGATTTAAATATTGCTGCTGAGTCTGGTTCTTCGTGGATTGATTATATTGGTCCTCTAACTAGTGACGAGATAGATTCTGATAAACGATGGAGCTATAGAGACCCCAATGGAAATATACACGGGTTGTTCTCTCTCGCGCAACTACGTTCGTGGAAAGATTATTTTCCTAGCGATCTTCAGATTTGGAGTTATTATGGCAACGTTAAAGAAGCTATTCTTCTTCATAATGCCTTATCGAGACAAACAAAGGATGCCGGTTAGATCGCTTTTTGGTATGATGCCTCGGGTGTTCGGTTTCGTTCATGGGAGTTAATTCAGTTGGCGCCATGGTGGGATACTTCTTATTCTAATAGCCTTTGGTTGTTTTGCGAGTTCGTTTCGTTAGTATTTTTCTGTTCCTTTTCGTTCTTTGTTTGTTGGATCGTTTTTGCGTGTATATCGTCTGCTAGTTTCTTTCTAGCCCTTTTTTAATAAAATTCCATTTGCCGTTCAAAAAAAAAAAAAAAAAAAAATTCCCATTTGCCGTACAAAATATATATATATATATATATATATATATATATATAAATAATATATATAATATAATATATATAATATATATATATATATATATATATAAAACAACAAAAGAACCCGCGCGTTGCGCGGCGCTAATTTTTTCCGGAATAATTTTTTTTACGTTTCGGTTTTTTGTTTGTCGATGCGTTATAGGGGGGGGGGGCGGGGTTAATTTTAGAATATTTTTTTTTTTTTAAGTATGATCGGGAAAAAAATTTCGTTGGGACGACTAATTTTTTCCTAATATTTTCTTTTTTTTGGAACGGTATTGGTAAATTTATTTTACGGGAATTTTTGGTACGTAAAATCGTAAATAGTGTAAAAGGTGAGGGCCGTTTTGTATTTTTTTTACTTTGGCCAGAGTTTAGGCTATTTTTGTGGGTGTTTTTTTTTTTTGTAATTTTTTCCCGGATATTTCAATTTTGTACTATCGGGATTTTTTTGGCGTTAGGGACGGGTTAATTTTTCTCCGAATATTGTCTTATTTGTGGGACGGTTTCCCGTTATCTTTTTAATTTTGGGCTGATGAATGTAAAAAAAGTTTGTGAACATAAAAACTTGACGTTTTTTTTTTGTTTAAATTGTTTTACTGGGATTATTTTGTGTAAGAAAATCGTGAAATAGTTAAAAGTTGAGGTCGTTTTGTATATTTTTTTTTTGGCTAATTTTCCCCGGATATTTCTTTTTTTTGTACGATCTGGAAAAAATTTTTTGCGTTGGGAGGTGAGTAATTTTTTCTGAATTATTTTTCTTTTTTGACGGTTCGATAAACTTTATCATTGTGGGCCGATAATGAAAAAAAAAGTTGAGTGAACAAATAAAAATTTGACGTGTTTTTTTTGTTAATTTTTTTACGGGATTTTTTGTGTAAGAAAATCGTAAATAGTTAAAAGTTGAGGGACCGTTTTGTATTTTTTTTTACTTTGGGCCAGATTTCAGGCTAATTTTAGGCTAGTTTTTTTTTTTACTTTGGGCCAGATTTTGGGCCACATTTTATGCGAATTTTAGGCTAGTTTAGGCCTCATGTTTAAAGTGTTGTTTTTTTTATATTGGTTTTTTTTAATATAATGGGTTGTACGTTTGTGACCATATCGATTATTTTAAAGTTATTAGGTATCGAAGATGTTTCCGCGAGTATTTTTTTTATCTGAATAAATCAAAACTTTTGTAATATTTTTTTTTCAATTCCTACTTTATGCATACAAATTAAAAAAAAAAAAATCGTGCTGGCCCAAAAATGGGAGTCCGTTACTGTAGCGGGTCAAAACGACAGTGGATCAGTCACCTAATGTGTATATTTATAATAACCCTTAATACTTGTGTCGGTGAACTTGTAAAGCATGCAAGCAACAATTACATGTCGATTTCTTGTATATGATCTAGGCTGAATGTAATCAATCTTTGTTATTTTAACTAATAGTCGATTTTTAAGTGAGAGATGTCATATACGCTAGTCCTTGATGACGTGGACTGACGTGTTTTTCGGTTTTAGTACGTCATGTACAAACTAAAAGAACCATTCGGCTCGTGTTGTCGTTAATGTTGATGAAGACCGCCTCATGTCTCATGTGTCACGTTGGTTTTAAACCTTTGCGAGGTGACTTGACATAAACCCATCCCACATTAGATCTACGCATTTAGTATGCTACAAAGACGCTGCTAAAGTGCCACCATTGCGAGAACCATTAGACGAGAATAAGGTGTCAAGTGAGCCTAAAGAGAAGCTATGAACACAGCAACACCGTTCAAAAAAGAGGACGAAAGAGTGCGTTTAGAAAGTGATTGATACAAAGTCTTCAATGTCACTTACAATAACAATATAAAACCTTATGTATACATTATTTTTCGACTATAAGAAACAAGTAAACACCACAAGATCGACCACTTCAATATATCGCTATGAGAACGGCTTCACCTAGCACATGCCCGTCAATCGCCTCTAGCACCTTCTCCTTTGTCACCTACGCGTAAACCCAAATAAGTCGAGTAACAAGTCAAAATAGGTTTAACGATTTCCTTGTAGCTAAAGTTTTATTCAGGTCATTTGAATCGCTTTTAACCCGTTTTCCTTGCAAACTAAAGTTTTATTCGACCCGTGAAAGAGTTAAAAGCAATTCGAATGACCTGAACAAAACTAAACTTTAGCTACAAGGAAAATGGGACGAATACGGACAACGACGAAGCCAGAAAGTTATTATCAAAGGAACGAACTTTAATAAATCTTAAAAACTACATTATTCGTTAAATGGCAAAGTACAAAAAAATAAATCAATTATTTAAAAAAAAATTAACTATACTTTTTTTGGCCACGTGCATACGAGTGGTGGGCACGAACCATAGTCAACCGTTTAGACCACCTCTAACTGACACATATGAAAGTAAACAAATGTATTATACCTTATTACCCAAATCAAGTTCATCATCCAAAGCGTAAAGCTTAAACTCGAATCGATGTCCCGTAGACGGCATTGTCACGCCACGCCACCCGGGCACCTTCAAATCGTTATTTCCTTCTTTAATACTACCATATTCACCACCGATATCGTCCTCTTTACCCGAAAAACCCTCTGGTAGACCTTTTAACGATGGTGGTATATTGATCATGACCCATAAAGTCCATGGAACTAGTGGACCATTTGGGTCTGGTGCGTCGATATCTTCGACTACGAGTGCGAGTGATTTAGTCCCGTTGGGCACGTTGTACCATTCTAAAGGTGGTGATATGCCTCTTTGTGCACCTAGGTAGTTAAACAACAAACTAAATAATCTCATACATACATGTAGGGGTGAGCAAAACGGACAGCGGAGAAACCGGCCCGAACCGGACCAGATTTCGGCCTGGTCCTCAGACATTCTTTTCTTTATTTTTGTCTTCGGTCCGGTTCGGTCTTAAAAAAACCCGGCAATTATGCCTTGTTGAACCGGACCGAAGACCGACCAGATTAAATAACTTTGGTTTATAAAACACTGCAAAAACCTATACTTTTTCAATAACTTGATATATACGAGAAAAATATGACAAATAATTAATTACCTTGACCTTCATCAGTGTATTTTCGTGGTAGACGACCTTCATGATCGATGGCAGAAGATGCTAACCTAAACTCATCACTTGCGTTTGCCATTTTTGTATACTTTTACTACTAACTTTTTTTTTAATCTTCTATATATAAATGTTCTTAGATCATTTTGTAGTGAAGAAAATGATGACGATGACTTTGTGGGTTGTTGACACGTGGAGCTAAGATGGTGGTAAAGTCGACACTTGACATGACTACGTGGCAGAGAGAATACTAGAAACAAAAAGATTCAGGTTTTTTATTTCTTTTGTTTTTGTGTTATAGGATGCCATGTGTTGTTACATTTGACTTGATATGTGACGATGAGGTTATGTGTTTGATTGTCACTTTAACTTTAGCTATCTAGTTTTATCAAATATGCTGATGTACAAATGGATTATCATGATTATGTAATGGAAAAAGATCCTTATATTCATTTGAATATGAGAGGTAATGTTCTGCTTTAATCAAATGTACAATCACATAAAGCAGAACATTACCTCTCATGTTCAAATGAACATGAGAGGATTCTTATCCTTATGTAATCTAACTTTAACTAAATTTTTGTTCGGAACGTGTCTCAAAGAACAAACGATTGCTTAAAATGCGAAATAACTTTAAATACATATCAAATTTTGTTCATTCGCGATACAAAATGGTCCGAAAGAATATTTACTTAGACGAGCGGTAATGATCGGTCCTCAACTCGGTCCCATCTTGTGTTGCATCAAAAGAGACCGTGTCACTTGACATGTTTTTGTGTGGGTGTCTTTATTTAAATAATTTTTGTGATGTTTTTGGTTTTTTTTATACTAAGTTAGTCATGAAGTAGTCATTGAAAAAGAAAACTAATATGACAATGGTTGATGGTTTTATACTTTCATAACAATTATATTAAACCATAACATCAAAACATAGAATAACGGAAGCAAATAAAGGATCAAATAACATGTTTGAATAATTAACCGAATTAGGGTTACATACCTTTTGAGTCTAGCCCGAACAAGAATCAAATTGCTTAGGGATTATCTCCAAGAACCCTAATTAGGGTTTATACGAAAACAATCCAACAACAATCTAAAGGAAGATTGTATCACGATCTTGTACACACGCTATGTATCGAGTTAACCATTCACTAGCTTGATAACACGTAGCGTTTAAACGAACGATTCGATCCGATCAACCCAAAGTTATGGGGTCGAATGTAGGACAAAGGAGTGATAGAGTTTAGGGATTATTGTGTCTCTTTCACCTCTCCATATGTGTGTTTATATAGGCACCCTAACCCTAATACTTAGTGAACAAGTAACATCAATTCATTAATTATGCAACATCAATTATGTAATTATGTACTTGTCCTTGTCCTTATGGTCGTTAGTCTTTTCCGTTAAATACTTAACGACCGTTAAACGTTTACGTGTAAAATTAACAAATATATTATTTATTAATTGTTAACTCGTAGTGAGTGCAATCCCGTGATCTTGAGTTCGATCCTAACACACATCTATTAATTTATCATCCATAAACTAACAGCTCCCACTTGGACATATTTAATAGTGTGATCACATCGGTTAGCGTCTAGTTACACGCTAATGCCTCTAGTATGATCTCAAGTAAGGTCTCCTGGAAAAACCTTTTAATGATTCATCATTATTATTATCCTTTTGTTTCTAATACAATGTTAATAAGGATATGGATCTTAGTCATTCCTTAATTAACGGATTCTGTTTCTCGTTTTATCTGATTGAGCAAGATTACCAAATCTTCTGAACGTATTCCAGAAAAACTTAGGTGTGGCCACACATACATCTTACCAATCCTACAAGGGACCCAGCTGTATTAAACTTCAAAACATATTTGAAGGAAACAAATCCTTTATTGACTACAAGCAAAACTCATGAATTTTGAAACACTTCTGAAAACAATCCGTATAGCTACCAGTTACGTTTAGCGTTAAATTGCTTCACAGAAATGCACTAGATCCATAACAGTTTCCTGGTATCTTAAGTCTGAGGATAACTATTTATGATTTACTTAATAACAAGATCCATAAAGTACAATCACATAGTTGGGATAAGTCCTAAATTCAACTAATTAAATATCATGTGAAATTGGTATGTCAACGCATCAATATACTTTCAAGTATATTCTAACCAATACTCAGATTTGTCTTAATTCAATAATATTCCCATATCATTAATCGACAACGGACATTTAGAATATTTCATTATTCAAGGATTTAAAACATGTAAAATAGGATACAAAATTAAATAACAAAATAAACATAACCATCATTTTATTTTATCAAATAATAATGTTTACACATCCATTATCCAAACACTAATCACAGATATGCATGAAAATACTAGCTAATCGAAGTCCAATTCCATTGGCATGTTCGTTAACCTTTCCTCAAGGTAAAGCTTTAGTAAAAGCATCAACTAGGTTTTTATCTGTGTGAAATTTTATCAATTTGATTTCACCACTCTCGACTTGTTCTCGAACATAGTGATATCTACGCAGAAAATGTCTGGCGCCTTTCATGACTCCAGGTTCATTGGCGAATGTGATTGCAGCAGAATTGTCACAATACATATTAATAGGTTTATTTATTGAAGGCATCACTCCAAGATCTCCAACAAACTTCCTAATCCAAACGGCTTCCATTGCAGCTTCTGACGCAGCCATGTACTCAGATTGCGTTGCATGCATTGCAATGGTTGTCTGCTTTTTGCTCTTCCAGTCTACTGCTCCTCCATTGACGACAAAGACATAACCCGTCTGAGACTTCGTATCATCTTTATCGCATTGCCAGGACGCATCACAGAAACCTGTAACCTCAAGTTCTGTATCTGGATTTCCTCCGTACACTAAAAACATATCTTTCGTATTCCTCAGATACTTTAGAATATGTTTAACAGCAACCCAGTGGAGCTTTCCTGGATTCTGTTGATATCGACTGACCAAGTTTTGAGCAAACGCCACATCTGGCCTTGTGCACCTGACATCATACATGATAGATCCTACAGCCGAAGCATAAGGTACCTTTTTCATGTAAGCTTTTTCCTCATCTGATGAAGCGCACATTTCATTACTCAAATCATGTTTGACTTCCATCGGTATAAAACCTTTCATAGAGTTTTGCATACTGAATTTCTTCAATATCTTATCGATGTAAGCACTTCGATTAAGTCCAATCAACCGCAGAGATCTATCTCTATATATCTTAATTCCCATAATGTATGCAGCTTCTCCTAAATCCTTCATAGAAAAACACTTTCCAAGATAATCCTTAACTTCCTTAAGTCTTGGAATGTTGTTTCCCATGATTAAAATGTCATCAACATATAGGATTAAGAATACTACATCACTCCCACTAGCTTTGCGATATACACATGGCTCATCACGATTTTGAATAAATCCAAACCTTTTGATTTCTTCATCAAATCGTTTATTCCATTGACGTGATGCTTGCTTCAAACCATAAATGGCCCTTTGAAGTTTGCATACACCGTTTGGAAATTTTGGATCAACATACCCTTCAGGTTGCTCCATATAGATGTCCTCATCTAAGCGACCATTCAAGAAGGCAGTTTTAACATCCATTTGCCAAATCTCATAATCATAGTATGCAGCTATGGCTATGAGAATCCTAATAGCTCTAATGTCTGCTACTGGAGAAAAGGTCTCCTCGTAGTCAATCCCATAGGTTTGAGTGCAGCCTTTAGCCACCAGACGAGCTTTATAGGTGTGTACTTTACCATCCATGTCAGTCTTCTTCTTGTATAGCCACTTACTCCTAACTACCTTGGCATTAGGAGGGCGGTCTACTACAATCCAGACTTTATTGACTTTCATGGATTTCATTTCCTCATCCATTGCACCTTGCCATAAAACCTTATCAGGGTCAATCATAGCAGCTCGATAATTAGCAGGTTCTCCAAGATCCCCTACTTCATCATCCTCAACCTCCATGTTTAGACAGAGACGGTTGGGTGCATTTTTAGGCCTTTCGGACCTACGGACAGGAATTAATTCCGGTGGAGGACCCAGACTTTCAGGCTCTACTGGAATCTCGCTAGTGTTTTCAGAAGGTAATGTATCTATATGATCATCTTCCAGATCACAATCTCTCCCACTGAATTCTTGAGATATGAGATCTCTTTCAAGAAAATCTCCATACCTTGCAACAATTACTTTGTTTTCAGGTGGAAAGTAAAAATAGTAACCCATAGTTTCCTTAGGGTATCCTACAAAGATACACTTGACAGATCTCTGTTTGAGTTTATCAGCTGAGTCACGTTTCACATACGCCTCACAACCCCAGACCTTTAAATAAGACATATTCGGCACTTTGCCATGCCATATTTCATATGGTGTCTTATCAACCTTCTTAGTGGGAACCATATTAAGAATACGCACAGCAGATTCTAAGGCATAATCCCAAAAGGATAACGGTAGAGTAGTAAGATTAAACATAGATCGTACCATATCTAGTAGTGTACGATTTCTCCTTTCAGATACACCATTTTGTTGTGGAGTATATGGAGAAGTAAGATTCTGAACTATTCCGTTCTCACTTAGATAATCTTTAAACTCTTGGCTTAAATATTCACCACCTCTATCGGATCGAAGAGCTTTAATCTTCTTTCCTAGTTGCAGTTCTACTTCTGCTTTGAAAACCTTAAATGTTTCAAATACCTCATGTTTATGTTTAAGCAAATAAACATATCCATAACGACTGAAATCATCCGTAAAGGTTAAGAAGTAGCTAGCACCTTTCCTTGACACATGTCTAAGTGGTCCACACACATCAGTATGAATTAGACCAAGTAGATCTGTAGCTCTTTCAATATTGCTATTAAAAGGTTTCTTTGTCATCTTCCCAGAAATACAAGATTCGCATTTATCAAATGATTCCTCATTGATACTTTCCAAAAGACCTTCACGTTGAAGCTTTTGCATGCGAGTCTTGCCAATATGGGCAAGTCTACAGTGCCAAAGATAAGAAGAATCCAAGTCTAACTTTCTCTTCTTATTGATGCTAAAGACAGAATTATTATTCTTGGTGACATTTTTATTCATGTCAATTTCAAACACACCATTCACAGAAATAGCACTAAAATAGAATACACCATTTAAAGAAACAGAAATTCCATTACTAGCAACAGTATGTTTAAAACCAAGATCCAACAAACATGAAAAGGAAACAACACCTCTAACAATAGAAGGTGCAAAGTAACAATTGTTTAATTTCAGTACTAAACCAGAAGGTAAAACTAAATCAAACGTTCCTATGGCTTCAACAACTGCTTGTGCTCCATTGCCCATATGCAGATATTGATCCCCATAAGCTAGTTTCCTTTCAGCATTAAATCCCTGCAGCGTATTACAAACATGAATACCGCATCCCGTATCATATACCCAAGAATTTAATTTGTGAGTTAGATTGAATAATTCAATTGCAAATAAATTACCTGAACCTGCAGCACTATGCTCAGACTTCTTCTTATTTGCTCGCAACTCTTCGAGATAAAGAGGGCAGTTCCTCTTCCAATGCCCAGTCATGTGGCAGTGGTGACAAGCTTGATCCTTATTAGGATTTTCCTTTCTCTTCTTGGGATTAGGCTTTGGTTGAGAAGGCACAACTTGCTTGTTCTTATCAGCCTTACCCTTCCCTTTTTTCTGCTTGTTTCCTTGCGGTTTTGACTTGTTATCCCTACCCTTTTGTATTGAGAATACTTGAGGAGTAGGGGTGACCTTGTCCTTCAAACCCTTTTCATAGTCAATGAGCAATGCGTGTAAATCACTCACTGTCTTCCCCACGCAATGCATATTGAAGTTTCTTACAAAATCACCGAAATCCTTGTTAAGGGACCTGTTGATTAAGTTAACTGCCATATCATTGTCGTATGGTTTCCCAAGTGTATGTAATTGGTCCATGAGCCCTTTCATTTCCAATACATGTTCACTTACAGATTTACCAGGGGCCTGTTTGCAACTATGTAGAGTATCTACCAGATCGTAGATCTCTACAGCAGGAGGTTTCTCAAACATTTTTCGAAGTTCAGCCAGCATGTTTTGGGGTGGATAATTTTCAAACTGCCTTTGCAGAGCAGGTGACATTTTTCCAAGCATAATACAAGCCACATCAGAGTGCTTTTTATATTCTGCTTTCCATGCTGCCTTTTCTTCAGCTGTTGCAGTCTCAGGGGGTTGATCAGGACAAGGCTTATACAAATAATCATAAGTATCAGCTACTCTCAAGACAATTCTTAGAGAACGATGCCATTCATTGAAATTTGGGCCAGTCAATGTTTCTCGTTCAAAGAAAGTTTTGAACGCAGAACTTAAAGCGTTATTGTCGGAATGAGCCATTTCTACAGAAAAAGTTCAAAAAATCATTAGTATTTTCGATAATACCATTTTTCAAGAAAATAAAATATACCCAGGTGATATACATATAACCATAGTATCTCCTTGAAAACTAGAACCCATATTGACATAAACCCATCACATCAGTTGATCTGCTAGTGATGAATGTATTCAACATGGTAACTTGTCGAACAATTAATTGACAAACATTTTTCAATTTCTAGATATTTATGGGATTTACATTGCCAAACTTGTTGCATTGTAAACATGTTTCATCCCATCTTAATGCCTTGAGTTTCTAGATCTCACTAAGTAACTCAATTAAGTCATTCTAATCTAAAAAACGTAAACACATTCATGTGAGATCTCACTCACTCACGATAGGTTTCTTTCCATTACGATATAGTCCAAGGTCTCACTTGACTTAATCATAATTTCAAGTGTCCTTTAATTAGATGGCATTAGACTTAAGTTTTAAGGGTATTCATTTTTGATATGTGAATCAAAATTATGTATGGAGAAGCATGCATACAACTCCATAGCATCCATTTAATAAAACATTTTTATTAACTTTTTAGGTGAAGATCAAATAAACATATTTGGTTGATGGCATTGGATGAACCAATTAAAGAAATGCCTCCAATTCTCACTCACACCGTACTTTTGCATAAGTCTTTCAACTTAGTGTTTCGGGTGTGTAATTGAGACAAATCAACCTTAAGGTAATTTTTGTACTATATGAACAGTCGTAGGTAACTCCAATTTGACGTACAAGCAAGCCGAGAATTTGGTCAGCGCTGAAGCATAACCTCCTTCTTTAGTCGGGTTTGACCAGCGACGCGTTAAACTTCCCACACAGTTTGTCATTTTGGATGAGCCTTTTCTTACCATTCAGTACAAAAAATTACCAATCAACTATTTGATCTTCAAAACAATTCTTAATTTTTATAGGATTTAGTCCATATTATTTTTCATTGAAAATTACCCTTTTGTTTACAACAATTCAACATAATTTTAAATAAACAAAAACAAGTAATTAAAATAATAGACTAAAATTATAAACACATAATAACATTTATATGCATTTATAGGTAAATCATATAGCCACATGCATTCCATTTATATGATGAACCCTAATTAAAATCTAGGTTTTACTTATCATATAATCACAATCAATATATATAAGTCTTCCCGAATTTTAGATTTATCATACTAAATTAAATGGTCATACAATTCATGTAACAAATAAGATCTTATGATCCATGATAAACATGCATGTTTTCCATGGATCCATACAATTTAATTACATGTTACTTAACAATTAATTAACAAGACCAAGATCGTAACCCATATACATGCATGACAATTTAACCATGTATAAAATTATGATTATTAGGTTTTAATATTTAAAATTTTCGATCAAAACAAAATTTATGTTCGAACCAAAAAAAATTTTGTATAACCGAACCTAATAAAACTTTGAGCAAAAAATTATTTTTGGTTCACACAAAAAATTTTCTTCGAACATTTACAAAATTTATTTTCGAACCACAAATTTTTTTTTTTTCTTTCAATCGAACATTACAAAACTTCGAGTATTAAAAAAAAATTCGGTTCAAAAAAAAAAAAAATTTCCGATCCAAAAAAATTAAATATAAACCATAAATCATTATAATTTGGTAATTATTAACATGTTAAAAATTTGGCTCGAGATGCCACTGATGGAATTATACATTCATAACAATTTATAATTATAACATCAAAGTATAAATATAGCGGAAGCAATTAGGATCAATTAACATGCAATGCATAAATAATTAACCAAGATTTGGTGTTACATAGCCTATGATTCTGCAAGAACAAGAATCAATAAAACTCCCAAGAACTATCAAAAGGAAGATTGAATCACCGTTCTTGTACACACGCTATTACCAAGTTAACCAAAGAACTAGCTCGTTTCACGGTAAAACGGTAAACCAAGAAATAAATTCGGGAGCGTTAGTATGTTAATACTATCATAGTCCGAATATATTGAAGAACAAAAAGAGATTGTGATTTTTGGCTTTTACAAGTGTATTTACCTTGTAAAACCCTTTGGTATTTTTTATAGCGGTAAAATATTAGTGATTTGAGTTCTATTAGGATAAGCATAACATTGAAGTAAATCCTATTTCAACACAAACTCTATAATTCCTATTGATCTCCAATTTCTTCTTTTTAGTCTCTTGTTTAGTCGTAGCCGTTACCATTAACACTTAACGACATTAACTATTTAAGTGTAAAATCAATAAATAAATAATATTTATTAATCGTTAACTTGTAGTGAGTGCAATCCCGTGATCTTGAGTTCGATCCTAACACACAACTATTATTTTTACGTCCATAAACTAACAATATGTATTGTTGTTGAGGTTGTTTTAATAAGAAGTGATGTCTATGATACAAAAATAAGTTATTAAAGGCTGCTTGAATAGCCTAATCCAGCAGCTCCGAATAACATGTTATTACTTTTTGACTTTCCGCTTAAAAAAGTGACATGAAATTTAGCTTTAATAAGAGTGATAGCGTTAGTAAAAAAAGTTATTACATGCTGTTTGGATAGCCTATTTCGGCAGTTCTGAAACTAAAAAAAAAGTGGGAATAGTAAGTTAGGCGGTGAAGAGTATATGTGGCATATGGTGAACACCGGCTATGTTACCGTAATCAATGATGTCGATATCACATTCGTCATGGCTAGACTATTCAGAATTGTAAAAGGTTTTTGGGTGGGAAGACAACTGCAATCACAAAGGTTCGTTTGCTTGGTTCTGCCAATTGGTTGTTGCTCTCTCTGCTATAAGCTCTATAATAAAGTCGGTTGAGTTATGTGTTTTCTTCAGGTGCTTGCTGATGAAGGGAAAGCCAAGGCTATAGCTTTTGATGAAATTGATAAGTCCTCCGAAGAGAAAAATTATTACTATGCATTCAAGGTAGATTAGTAGATTAAAAATTAAACATCTATAAAAGAATGCCATGTTCTTACCTCGAGTTGACTAGCGTGCTATTGTTTTTTTTTATCCGTATTTAACAGATTCTATTGTTTTCGTCATGTGAATCTTTCATTTATATATGCTTTTTTTTTTACCTTTTTGCAATTTCTGATGGATTTGGATTATTTTTAGAATATGATCACCGGAGCTGCTCAAATGGATGGAAGGATTCTGGTCGTATCTGCACCAGTTGGACCCACGCCACAAATAAAGGAGCATATCCGACCATTGACCATTCACAAGGTTAGTACTGAAGAAAACCATATAGGTTGCTCACTTTGGCTCAATAAAAGCTCAAATAACTTTCTTAACTGTCTAAAAACACCAATTCACTTGGAATGTCTAATGCGTTATCGAGTTGTGAGATTATTTTTAGTAGAATTTGTGGATTGATGTTATAAGCAGTGCAGATCATGTTAAAGTGACTTTGAAATAGAATGATCGTAAACGATGTAGATAAGAACTAATAATTGATTGTTGAGGCGAAAAATTTAGTACGGAAGTTTTATTGAATTTGAATGATTTAGTTAGAAGCGCTCTTGAGGATTGTATTAGGATGATGTTGTGTTATGTTCGTACGGTTTGGTGTTGCGCTGTAAATTCTCGCTCTGTTATCCCCTTAGAAGAACCTCAAAGTCCTTAACTTTGCTTTAGTTATAACCGTATCTTCCTTTTTCTTCTTCAAACAACAGAATAAGAACACTGCAAGTAAAGGTAGGATAACAAAAATATGTTACAAATTTTTATACTTTTAAGTCAGCTTTTTGACAAGTATATATGAAATTGTCATGACTAAACAATATTGACAAAACATCAATCTAGTACACATAACCGAGTGTTTATTTCAAATTGTTGCCTAATCGGAGAATGTTGCATTTTTTAAGTAACCGTTAGAGATAACCAAGAAAATGAAAACATGAAATAACTATTAATCATAAACCTTTGTATAACGAACCACGACGAATAAAATAAAATGAGAATGAACATAATAAAGTCTCACATGAAAAGTTATAAGAATGGTAAATATAACTAGCTTTGAGACGACTACTATCTTAATTTTACTAGCAATGAAATAGGCATTAAGAAAGTGAAAGATTGCAATATAGGAAAAGTGATTTTATCAAAATAGTATGAGCATCGCTAATCAGTCGTTAATCGATGAAAGGAGGGAAGCCGGATTAGATCTGATGACGGGAAAAACAAAGGAGGGGAAAATCGCCCATTAAAAGATTAACTGTAACTTTTCGTTTTTAATGTAATGCTAAGATTTGAAAAATACAAATGTTAACCATTTACATTATCAATAATTTAGAAATTTTATTTTTTAAAAACATATCTCTACTAATGTATAAAGTATTTGAAACATCCTAAATAAGAAAGTCTTAAAAAAAACATTTGTTCGCCACAAAATTAGTCACCGGGTACCTGCGGCCGCATTGCGCGGGTACCCAACTAGTGACTCCAGAATGTGGAAAGAAGACACATGAGTTTAAGTAGATAGAATAAAAAGTTTAACCCTCATTTAAATCATGAAAACTATACTAAATGAATTTAGATCATTAAATCTCGGTTATTTAAAGTATTAAACAATTCACGGCTGTACTATTATCTTTAAAACAAAAATTAATGTTATTACTCATTATATACATATACTATGAAAGGGTTAAAACTACGTCGTTTTAACCACTTTTGCTACAGTAGCTACAGTAACCGGCCCATTGGGCTGCCATTTTGGGCCGGCCCATTTAACTTTTTTTTTTAAGTAGGCAACTTAAAAAATAAAAAATAAAAATTGCTCGGCACAAAATAGAATTTTTTTTACAAAATTACTGATTTATTCAGATCAAAAAATATCCGCGCCATGAGGCCTAACACATAAGCCCATATAAAAAAAACTATTATACATAAGACCGAAAAAATAAACCCGCTAAAAAAAATTGCTCTGCACAAAATAGGAAAAAAAAATATAGATTTATTCAGATAAAAAAATACACACGACATTACGCCCGCCCAACACATAAGCCCATATAAAAAAAACTATTAAACATGAGACCGAAAAAATAAACCCGCACAAAATAAAATAAAATAAAAATTGCTCAACACAAAATACGAAAAAAAATATAGATTTATTCAGATCAAAAAATACCCACGACATGACGCCCAACACATAAGCCCATATAAAAAAACTATTAAACATGAGACCGAAAAAATAAACCCGCTAAAAAAAATTGCTCAGCACAAAATAGGAAAAAAAAAATATAGATTTATTCAGATAAAAAAATACCCACGACATTACGCCCGCCCAACACATAAGCCCATATAAAAAAAACTATTAAACATGAGACCGAAAAAATAAACCCGCACAAAATAAAAAATATAAAAAAATTGCTCAGCACAAAATAGGAAAAAAAAAATTATAGATTTATTCAGATCAAAAAATACATACGACATGACACCCAACACATAAGCCCATATAAAAAAAAACTATTAAACATGAGCCCGGAAAAATAAAGCCGCAAAAAAAAAATTAACGCCCCGCATCAACGCGCGGGCAATCATGCTTAAAAAAAACACCCACATCTATGATAAAAGAAACACCGCCCCACAGCAACGCGCGGGCAACTATGCTTGTTGTAACTCATTTAATAACAGAAGTGTAATTGAAAAAGTAAGGTTAGGAGTGTTTAGAGTTAATTGCATTTTTGGTCCTTGAGGTATGGCTCTCTAACTTTCGAAATTGCAGTGAAGGTTTTTATTTTCAAGTTTTCGTTGCAAATTTGATCCCCTGGCCGGGATCAAACCTGCAATTTGGCCAAAACACAAGGACCAAAAATGCAACCCAAAAAGACCAAACCTGCAACCCAAACTTAAAAATAGAGACCATCACTGCAATTTCGAAAGTTAGAGTCCAAAACCTGCAATTTGGCCTTCAAACAAAAACCATAGATAAACATAACAGAAGAAGAAGAGAAGAAGCCTATCCATTTGATTTGATTAAATTTCATAATGCTGTTTAGCGCAGCAGCATTTAATACTACTACTAGTTCAATTAAAGAAACAACAACTAGTTGTTGTTTATCATTATATACAAAAATCAGCCCTAGTAAATTCATTGCTAAGAAAACAACAACAACAAGAGTAGCACCAGTTGAAAGTAGTGTTTCAGATGATGGTGATGACGTCAGCAGCAGCAGCAGGAGAGGTTCAGGCACGACGGCGAGAGGACGGCGGCTGTTAAAAGTTCGAGAAGAGAAACGGAAACGAGAATTCGACCGCCTTCATAACTATCCTTCCTGGGCCAAGTATCTATTTATTACTATTTTTTTTTAATTACTAATTAAATTAAGTTTTTACTAATTAATTTCATTATTATTTATGATAGGGTGTTGGAAAATGCTGCTAAAAATGATGTGGAGCTAAGAAATGTTTTGGGCGATACCATTGGCAACCCCGACCAGATGCGACTCAAGGTAGTAACTAACTCTTTACTTACATTAGGCGGGTGTTTGTTTCGCCACCCGGCTCATGCCTTGTTTTGGTTTCGGGTTTATTTTTCATACGCTTACTTTTTATGACTTGTTTTGAAGCTTTTATAAGCTTATATTATGACCATAAAACGATGTGGAACTACGAAATGACCAGATGAGACTCAAGGTAACTAACTTACTTTTGACACGACTACACTTTTAATTAATGGTTTTGTTTGAAACATTCTACAGGTTGAAGATAGGATACGCAAGAAGGGGCGAGACTTTCACAAGCCCAAAACGGGATCTGTTGTTGCTTTTAAGGTCACCTTTCGAGAGTAAGTAAGCGTTTCTCTTTCTTTCTTTCTATTTATTCTATTTCCGTGACCGTCTTCATTTACCAACTCAGATATATGTTGTGATTTACAGCTTCAGTCCTGTTGGTTCCAATATATGGTTCAAGCTATATGGACCACCTTCTGATCGAGATGTTGACCTCATTGGCACTGTATGTTCCCCACTCCATATTTCATATTACTATCTATGCTTCCTTCTTATCTATATATTTATATATGTCACAGGTTATTCAGTCGTGGTATCTCATGGGACGTTTGGGTGCCTATAATTCATCTAATCTGCAGGTAACAACCATCACTTTCATGTCCTTTCTTGTCTCGTCAACCTTTTACTTCTTTGTGTTTCAAGTTTAGGGGGTGTTTGTTTCGACATAAGCCCTAATTTTTCGGCTTATTTTGAGACTTATGGGCTTATATAAGTTTATCCATGAGTCTCAAAATAAGCCAGAAAATTCAAATGGGCTTATGTTTCATAAGCCGAAACAAACACCCCCTTAGAACATAATTTGATGCAGTTAATTTATTTCTACTACTTTTTAAAATTTGTTGGCTTGCATCAACGTATTACTTCAATTTTTTTTAGCCTTTATAATTGTGAGAATATATGAGCCAAGAACATTTTGATGCATAACTACTTCATGTTACAAGGTCATAGATTGCCGCAATCACATTGGTTGTCGGTTCCTCATTGTTTGATCCATTCAAAATGCAGTGCTCTATTAGAAAACAAAAATGCCCATTACTATCAAACAATAAAATGTCAAACATAATATTTACTTTCTGATGTGTTGGTACTGATAAGTGGCCTTTCATATTGCAGTTGGCAAATACATCAATGGAATACAATCCTCTCTATGATGCGGATAACGGCTTTAATGTGATGCCGTCCTCATTCCATGATATCGGTGATGTTGAGTTTCAAGACAATTGGGGGCGAGTCTGGTATAAAACTTGACATAACTTAATTTTATCGTTGCGGGAAACTATTTTAGGTAACAGATCATAACTTTTGAATGTGCAACAGGGTAGACATAGGTACTTCTGATTACTTTGCCCTTGATGTGCTGCTCAACTGCCTCACGGTATTGAGTTCAGAGTAAGCATCTCTCTTCTGTATTTTTCGATCCATAACGTTTTAGGTTGCAATTTCAAACCAATTACATATATATCGGTTGATTTGGGTTTTGTCAAACCAAAAAGTTTAGGTGAAAGGTGAACTGGTCAGATACTACCTCCTATTCATAACTAGTTAGCACATCAACTGGAAATGCAAAGAAAAAGTGGTTTCGGGTCACCCTATCCATTCCAGATTGGCCAGTACTTCAAATAAATGACCTGTTTCAATCAGAATCCGTTAATGACCCCGTTAATGACCTGTTTGTTACCCAACCCATGACCGTACATCTTTCCAACTCAACACAATGTCCACAAACTCTGGTTGGTATTAGCTTATTTAGACTTTGTTCCTCTTTTTCTGCTCTTATTTGGCAGGTATTTGGGTATTCAACAGGTAGTTTTTGGTGGCCAATCAATGGGTGATTGGGAAGAGGGAATGAAAAATCCGGAAGACGGATACAAGTCCTTTAAGATCTAATATTGGTATGTTCCGTGAAGGTTGTTGAATCAGGGCCAAGGATCGGGTCAATGGGCACGTGAAAGGCCTTGTACTACTACGTGTTGGTCCCTCAACAAACTAGGCTAGGTTAGGCAAGTGATGATTATGAGTTAGATTACAAATTAGCTTTATAAATTTGTATGTTGTGTGCTTCTGCAATGGTTTTGGACCCAGTGGATATATCTCACTTCTGTAAGGTTGCAAATAACTACTGTATGTGGCAATTTCAACCCATATATTTACTTATAAATGGGTTGAATCAAAAATTTGTGTTAAAAGGAAATGGGTCAATTTTGGTTGAACTTGTTGAAAGCCAATAAAGGTCAGTTTCACTTTGACCCGTAGTAGAACATGGCTTGTTTTCAGAAAACATGCTCGCTACTCAAGTTAGCCTCGCTTACTTCTACCCAAATAAGCTAGTATCTCTACCTATATAAGAGGCAAGTTATGATTTAGCCCATGATGACTGGACATGGTGACTAGGCACATAAATGCTGACTGTAATTCTGACTCAAAGGGTAATTTCGTCCACAAAATTCAACCTATCAAATCTGTGTTCAATCGACACTTGCACTTTGCTACAATCTTTAATATAACATTGTTTGTTTGATGATTCTTATTATTTAATTTAACAATTTATAATTTTTGATCCAAAATTATAGTTCTTATACTTATGTTTACATTATAATTTTTTAGAGGCGTTTGTGTTAATTGGATTCACTAAACCCTAAGTTAGTTGCAATGGAACAGAAGGAGATTACTTCTATTTGTAAGTTTGACGGTATGTGTATGATTATTTGCGGTTCGTTTTGGGAGTTCATGTACTTACGTTCCAGTCATGATCTCAGTTACCCTATCGGGTCGGTGGACTGATCCCAATCCTATAGCGGTTCCTAAACCTCGAAGAGAGCTTCGTAAAGACATGTTACATGTCAAAATTGGAGCTTAATATAGAGTCTCCAAAAGAAGTGTTCAAGTTTGTCTCAGCAATCACATTGCTGGATGTGCAAACTTTTAACGTCTTATAACAAATAATTGGGGTGTGCACGGTTCGGTTTGGGTCGGTTTTTGGCTAAAACCGAAACCGAACCGAAATATTCGGTTTTTATAAAACCAAAAACCGAAACCGCTCGGTTTTTGGCGGTTCGGTTTTTTCGGTTTCTTGGTTTTTGCGGTTCGGTTTTTCGGTTTTTTCCGTTTCAAACCGTTTAAATTTGGTTTTTGCTAATTTATATTAATAAACTTGTTTTACGTAGAAAATTGTTTATTTTTTTTAATTTTTTTTGTCAATATGAGCCTAATAATATTTACACAATTTTTTACAATTATACACATATAAATGAAAGACACATATTCATGTGTAAATACACATAGTATGATTATTGTTATATATGTAACGATATATTGTCAAGTAAACACACGTACACGACAAACACATATATAAACATTAACATAATAATAATAAATAATTTTCATCATAAAAATAAAAAAATTTAAAATTTCTAGTTATCATTTATTTATTTATATTATATTAGTTATATATTATTATAAAACTGGTTTGGTTCGGTTCGGTTCGGTTTTTGAAAAAAACCGAAACCGAACCGAAATTTTTCGGTTTTTGAAAAATTAAAAACCGAACCATCGGTTTCTAGTTTCGGTCTGTTTTTTTGGTTCGGTTTTTTCGGTTTTCGGTTCGGTTTCGTTTTTTCGGTTTCTTCTGCTCACCCCTAACAAATAATATAGACTTTTTAGTTGTATTCCCTTTAAAATCTTGCACAAATGTTGAATTGCTGTTTGTCG
Source organism: Tanacetum coccineum (assembly GCA_026074375.1). NCBI lineage: Eukaryota > Viridiplantae > Streptophyta > Magnoliopsida > Asterales > Asteraceae > Tanacetum > Tanacetum coccineum. The sequence continues at coordinate 30,866 of BQNB010016683.1, read as the reverse complement.
ATTCATCGGTCCGTTTGAGATTTTGGAACACTTTCAAGTAACTCGGCAAATCATCGTTCGTGCCATATTATGGGTGGATTTTTGTATTTTTTTTTTAATTTCGTCGAAGATTATGACTTACATCTTCATGTACGGCATCTTTATATCTTTGAAGATTATGATTCACAATTCGTTTGTTTTCGCGTGTTGAGTTGTTAGGTGTCTTGAACACTTTCAAGTAACTTGGCAAATCATCGTTCGTGCCATATTATGGGTCGGCTTTTTTCATTTCATCGATGATTATAATTTACGTTTTCGTGTACTTCATCTTTATATATTTGAAGATTATAATAAAAGCTTCTGTCAGTTCCAGCTTATAATATAAGGTCCAACTAATTTCGCGTAGGGGTGTCCAAAAAAAATCGAGAAACCAAAAGAACCAAACCGGTACCGACTAGGAAGAGGCAAACCGAATATTTGAACCACGGTGCGATTCTCGGTTCATAGAATTCTAAAATTTCGGTTCTCAAAGTGGTTTGAGTTTGAACTGTGTGTTCTCATACTTCGTGTTGAACCGGTACCGACTAGGAAGAGGCCAAACCGAATACAATTATTAACTTATGGTACTAATATTTGTCGACATTTTATCGAGTTACATAAACCTCAAAGAGAGCTTCGTAAAGACATGTTACATGTAAAAAATGAGCCAACCTTTGAACCTAAATAGCAAACTATATGCTTCAACAAGCTCAAAGTAGGGTGTTGATCGGTTCGGTTATCGGGTTATTCGGTTAGTTAGGTTCAGTTAGTTTGGTTAAAAGAAAAATTTTGGGTCAACCTGAAAACCGAATTTAAATTCGGTTCGGTTTTCGGGTTGACCCGAAGAACCCGAATTACACAATTTCTTTTTAAAAAATTAATAAATACATAGATATTTAGCAAAAAAAAATTTAAGCATAAAAAGTGTTTTATTATATTAGGATAAATTTTTAATGGTCTTTTATATATAAAAATCTATATATTTATATAAATTCGGTTTTCGGTTCAGATTGTCAAACTCATATCCAACCCGAGAATCAAATTAGTAGTTCGATTCGGTTTCGGTTTTTTCGCTCACCCCTAGCACAAAGCATAACAACCTCTAACAACTTCATATGTTTGTACCTTTGAGCAATTGAGCCCATCTGAGCCCAATTATTTCGAATGCTAGTATGCTATTTTATTTTGACAGTTAGGCTTAAAATCCAAAGTTTGCTTCTGTTTTTGATTCTCAAGACTGTTTACCAACGAATGGGCTTTCTTATATAATGAAAAAACCACATTTAGTAAAAAACTGAATCTATTTAAGGAGGCTATTCGCGCGTTACGGTGGCGGGTACACTATGATTAGTCGGAGAAAAACAAAAGGAAAATAACCCCGATCATACCCTGCTCACCAATTTTTATAGGTTCTAACCGGTTCTCTACAGTTCCTTTTTAGGCGGCTTTTATTTGCTAGCCGGGCAGGTGACCACTCATGTTCTCGGTTGAATCCGTTGGCCCAATCCGGCTTTCAAAACTATATGTATTAACATATGAATTGTATAAAGCTTTGTGTGTTTTATTAGTTTGTACAATATGTATAATAACATATACTTTTTATTTTAAAAATTACATTAATTAGTAATAGGTGTTTTAAAAATAAAATTAAATGTGTTGAGCATTCAATAAGTATGTGTTGTGAATTAGTTAATTGTACATATTGCATGAATGTTTGTATTATTAAATTTCGACTCATAATTGTTTGCATTAAAGATTGTACCACTACAAAAAATTAGTTGAATTAGCCACATTTTTAAGGTTAAATGTCTACGCTTAAAAATGTGTAAAATTATAATGGCTACACTTTGCTATATGCGGTAATAATGGGTGTAACAAATTTTCCTATACATATAAGTGTGGAAATATTATCAAAATGCCTATAGTTAAAAGTGTGAAAACATTCTTTGAATGTCCACACTTAAAAGTATGTCCGTGCTTGGGATGTCTCGGCTTCCCTTGGTACGTCGTGTTCTCTATGTGAGCTGGTCCCTGATTCACATGAGCACTTGTTCTTCGATTGTTCATTTTCCCAATTAGTTTGGAGTCATATGGTGCGGCTTACGGGGTTCAATTTTTCTAACAGTGATATTTATTCCATCATTGCATACAGCCTGAAGCTAAGATTATTATTGTTAAACTTGTCATAGCGGCTTCAGCGTATTTTTTATGGCAGGAACGTAATTGGAGGTTGTTTAAGAAGTCTAAGAGAACGACTTCTCACGTAATTGAATGCGCAGTATCTTCGGTTCGTCTCAAGCTGCTTTCTTGCAAATTGAAGAAGTCTAAGGATAGTTAGATGTTTGCTACGTTTTGGGATCTTCCTGAAGCTATTTTTGTCTAATAATGGCTGAGTTTTTTTGTGGTTTATGCACCATTTGGTGGTTTTTCCCCATTGGAGTGCTTGGTTATGTAATTGGTAGGTAGTTTCGTATGGCATGTCATACGTTTTTGGTTGTTCAAGCTGTAGCTTGAGGTTAATGTGACACTCAGTCACATTTCATTGTACTTATTGGTTTTTGGGTTATTAATATATTTTACCGGGGAGAGTCCTCTTTACCAAAAAAAAACTACAACTACGGGAAAATCTAAAGCAAACTTAAATCTAAGGCAAGGGAAAAGATGATGCAAGTTTAGACTAGATTACTTTTAATTTAAATAATTAATATTTTGGCAGGAAATGACATGGTCAAACTCAGAGGTCTTATTTTGTCCGACACGATAGCTATCTAAGAAACCAACCTGAAGTTGTCTAAAACTGATTCCTAATAACTATATGTCAAAACCTAAAATAACAAGCTAAATAACGTGTTCGGTGATTGAATATCTTAAATGGCTAGAATCCGATGTCTCATTCATCTAACCCTGTGATAGCTAGAAAGCTAGCCTGAGATATGTATGGGTGAGGATTTAGCAATACTTTTTTACGTGCATTTCAAATACAACATCATGTGTAACATTGATGTATAAAACAGTTACCACTAATTAACTAGTAAGAAAGTAAATCGATATGTAATGTTGTTTTGATTTACGCCAAAAATGTAATGTTGCATCCTTTGTGGCCAAGAATGTTTATTTGTGCCGACTCTGAACCATCCAAAAGGATAGTCGTTTTTAAATTAGTCAGTCCGCAATGTCAAAATGGAAACTCATGTAACCTAAAGAAAAAAAAAGGTAATGTTGCATATTCTATATTTCTATGATCAAAATGATTAATTTAACATGGATAAAATGTCCTAAAATACGTAATTTGGAAACATAAAAAAAAAACATCAGTCATTTGTATGATATTATACGAAGTGACTAATTTCTTTTTATTAGATGATAAGATAGTTGGTTCAAGCCCGTGTGTGGGTTAGATCCCTGCTCTATAAATAGTTGATAGTTAATAAAGTTAATTATATCAAGTTGATAGTTTTATTTAATTTTAATTGCACCTTATATCATTTCTCTCTTTTATCTTTCTAGTTGGTTGACATGAGGCATTTGGAAAAGTCGTTGGAGAAACTCGAGCCACTTGGACTTTGGTCCAGTGGTAAGTGAGTTCCCCACTAACCAAAAGGTTGTGGGTTCAAGACTTGTTGAGGCATGTGTGAAATATATATTTGTGAGATATATTAATTGCCGTTAAAAAAAAGAAGCTGAAGAATGTGCTTTCACTAACTTTGGACTCAAAGAAGGGTAGTTGGAATGAAGAAAATTGGTTAAAATTGAGTAATAACAGCAAATTGATGGGCTATTATGTTTTGCTTAATAAGATATAACAGCAAATTAATGACTCTTAAATGAGCGGTTAAAGTTTTGCTTAATGGGTTATAACAACAAATTGATGACTGTTAAATAGGCGGTTATGTTTTGCTTTAATGAGTTATAACAACAAAATTAATATGTTATTAACCAATATTGATTGCACCATTACACCATATGTTAATGTGTATAAACATATGGCAATCTCAACCATTCCAAACACATCAAAAACACACAAGAGATACAAGTTTTATTCATACGTTTTCCAACAGTCTTTTCGATCAAAAGCACACAGTTTTCCGTGATCTTTCAGGTATGTTTGTTAGGTCCGGCTATACAACAACTTTGGATGTTGTACCCTGAAAACAGACGACGAATATGTTTTAAAGGAATCGTGTTAAACACGAGCCTCGTTCCTCGGCCTTTTACTGTTTTATATATTTATCATTCATAGTGCTTGTCTTCTAATTCTACCCCATTTTGTCTGTCATTTATTTTTTGTTAATTAATTATTAGTTGTAATCTGATTTTATTTTAATAAAAGTGTACATGTTTCCTTACAATCTTAAAACAGATTCGTCGTAACAAAATTATAAACACTTTCTTAAAATCGGATTAATATTATTAACAGATTTTATAAATTGTTTTCTCTTGAAACCAAGATTGAGTTTCTTTGGAAATCAATTTTAATTAAACATATTTTAACTTATAGACTTGGAATTACAAATCTATAACGATTTTTTAAAAGCGGTTGTTCATATCAATTTATTTTGAAACCAAGATTGAGTTTCTATTAAACTGATCTATTTGATTCTTTGAAACCAAGATTGAGTTCCTTTGAAGCAAATCCGGTATAAGGTTATAGAAATCAGGATTGAATTTCTTAGATACCGGTTTATAACAGTTTATTTAACTGTTTGTGTTTGATCTTTCAGGATGACAACGTAACGGGTGCGCCAGTTACCAACACAGTTGTTAATCATGCTGAAAAACCAGAAAATTTCAATTGGTAAAATTTTAAGAGGTAACATAAGATGTTCTTATATCACTACTTTAAACCTTGCACGGTTTTTAAATGACACTGCACCTCATGTGGAACCTCCTAAGGAAGGTCAACCCTCTAATGCACATATTGTGCAAGCTATGGTTGCATGGAAACATTTGGACTTCTTGTGTCACAACTATGTTCTGAATGGTATGGTGGACTGTTTGTACAACGTGTACTGCAAGACCACGACTGCCAAAGAATTATGGGAGTCATTGGAACGCAAGTACAAAACATAGAATGCTGGAACAAAGAAATTCTATAGAAACCTTGTTGAGTTGAGTGGATCTACTGAAACCTTGTTGAGTTTTGTTGTAGAATTAGATCATGTAAAACATATCTATTAAGATATTCTTAATGAAGATTGACAACACCATATTACATATGTGTTTTGTTAAAACATTATGTAATAGGTGATATTATTTAATTGTTTTAGTCAAAAGACTTCTTTTAAAGCGTTTTTGTATAACGGATCTTACAAAACCATAGCATTTAAACAAAAGACGAATTAAAATCGCTTTTTGTTAAGAAACACTATGTGATTAAGCATTTTGTTAATGGTACTAAAATTAGTTTCAAACTAATCATGGGACCTCGTATTAACAATATATTTGGAATGTCATGAGTGACATCAAAGGATTTGCTCCCAAACTTGTTAAAAAGGAGACCGATACTCGAGTTACGTGTACGGTAGATGCTTTGAAGCATTTAGAAAACTTATGTGCCATAACTATGCATTATATGGTTTGAATGACATAAAAACTGATGTCATGATGGAATCCGACCTTAGATAATGATGGATTAGCACTTCGGTATCATGTCATGTATATGGTGATAAGAGTTTGATTAACTCTTTCAATGCAGTTGAGAATGGAGAGAACGATATTGGGCAACTTTCCAACTGCTAATATCAAGGGAAAAGGAGATGTGATTCACATCTGGAAAATAGTCTAAGTTAGCCAATGCGTTGTACGTGCTAAAGATCCGTATGAATCTTATGTTCAGATGGTTTCTTAATGAATTTTGGCTTTCATCTTGTGTTTGTATCAAATAAAAATTGAGTTAACGAATAACATAATTTGAGTCCGTACGAGTAATACCTTTTAATGAATTTTGGCTTTCATCTTGTGTTTGTATCAAATAAGCTGAATGTATTTTCTAATGGTCATTTTAGTAAAATAAGTATGATTTTAGCTTATTTGATTCTTTAAATGTATGGCATGACTCACTCGGACATGTTTTAATTTTTAACTAAATATGTTGTCTAATTAAACCAAATTGGATACCCACTTTAGGTATTGATACCTACTAAGGTAGCGAATAGCGATTACTTCATCATATTTGTTAATGGTGGTACAAAATATTGCTATTTATACTTACTTAAGAGTAAGGATATAAACAAGATTGTTATATGTAAATAAGTTGAAAATCCACTTATAATCTAAAATAAGGTGGTTGGAAGTCATATCGGAGGTGAATATGTGTCTCCATTTCTAAATTTATGTGCTAAACTTAGAATAAGACATAAAATTATTGCTCTTGATACTTCAACAATAAAATTGTTGAAAGAACCGTACCTTAGAAGATATGATTAATGCCATATTTGTAAGTCCTGGTTTAAGCTATAACATGTGGGGGAAAACGATTATGTCGACTACTTATCTTTTAGATAAGATCCATTGTAAAGAAAATAAGATAGTTCTTATGAACTACGGATAACAAGAAAACTATCTTATAAGTATTTACAAATATAGAGGATATCTATCTAAGATATTCGTATTGAACCCCAAGGTTCAAAAGATTTGACCTGAAACTGTGGACTTCAAAAGATTTGACAACAAACCACATCCGGGGTGCATTGAATGATATCTTAGAGTGGTATAAGGAGTCACATAACAGTAGGTGCTTATTGGATTCCCTTGTATATTTGATATACACAAGGACACGCACGGCGCTGGAAGTAGACAAAGAATGCTTAACCTCCTATTTTAAAATATATTTTCTTGCTAACGGAAGAAAATTTGAAGATCAATCGTGGAATCGCATTGACGAAGATTTCCTAAGACACAAGACAACAGGAATGATAAAGCGATCCCCATGATGAGGAGCGACAAGATAACCCAGGAAGAAGAGGTTAACCTAGAAGATTAAAAAGGGCAAGAACCGAGAAATCGTTTGACCCGAGTTTCTTATCTTTTATGGTAGCGTCAATGAGACCACTTCTTATCGGAGCCTATATGAGCTCTCAGTGAGACTTTTTTTCACGAATCGCATTCTTCTAAAGAAGTTAACCCATAAACCTATCTAAAGCCCATGAACCCTACAAGATTAAAGTCTTCGCATTGCTAGGGTGAAATGACGTATCGCCTCATTCTTGTAGATGTATGATGTGTTGTTTAAATGTATTAGCAGAGATAATTGTGCTAATCGTATAGCATAGTTTATGCAAACACAGTTGACACCCCCCTAATCAATCGGCGTTTGTTCCTAGGGAAAAGCGATTACAGATAACATTTTTTTAACTTCAAGTAGCTCCTCGCATAAATCATCACAATGGATCTAGAGGAAACTAACCTATATGTGCTTTTAAGTGGACATCCAAACTCGCTTATGAAACGGGTTATTTGGAAATCTTTAAGAGCATTCTTCATGGTTTCGTTTTCAATGCTTGTATGATCCATGGATTGGATAGAGTGTTTTACTACATCTACTATTCATATTCCAAATGTAGTCAATGGGTCTCTCAGGTTACTTTTAACTAATTGAGGTCCTTACAGGCAAGGTGATGCCTTTATCTTTCGTACCTTTCTATACAACGCTATTAGTGATGCAGAAAATCATTAGCCCTTAGTTTCACATAGCAAGTGTTATGAGCGTCGGGTCTTTTTACTACTACCATAGCGGTATTGTTCTAGATTGGTAGCTTATTAATCTATTTTTTGGCGGATGATTGTTCTCTTCGCGTAGGGTGAATATTCAAGTACTGCTATCGTAATTATGGAGGCGTTGGAGGAGTTCAAATTTGCTTCAGGATTGACTCATAGTCTACCTAAAAGCACGACGTACTTTTGCAATGTTCTAAACCACATTAAGATATCGATTCTTCACATTCTTCCTTTTGAGGAGGGGCGCCTTCCGGTCAAGTACCTTGGTGTTCCTTTTGTCTTGTCTAGACTAATGGTAAGAGATTGTAAAGAGTTAATTGAGAAGGTTCAAATTCGGGTTCAGGATTGGAAAAATAAATCCCTATCGATTGCTGGTCGCCTTCAACTTATTATTTCAGTTACAGGGTCGATGCATATTTATTGGGCATCAGTGTTTATGCTTCCTTCTCATGTTCTTCTTGATATTGAACAGGTTATGCGGGGTTTTCTTTGGTGTCAATGAGAAATAAAGAAGGGTAAAGCGAAGGTTGCTTGGGAGGTTGCGTGTCTCCCTAAAGATGAGGGAGGTTTAGGTATTAGACGATTGGAACACTTCAATTCTGCTCTAGTGGTCTCTCATGTGTGGAAGTTAATCTCTTTGGGTGAAATGGATACACGTGTATAAACATAATGGGCGTAGTTTTTGGGATGTTCCAATTCGTGGTAATCTCTCTTGGGGTTGGCAGAAATTTCTTCAGCTTCTTCCTGTTATTCGTGAGTTTATTTGGTACAAACTAAGGGATGGTGCTAACACATCTATTTGGTATGATCGTTGGTGTGAGAACTGTCAGTTATCTAATCAGATAACTACTCGGGATATGTTTCGAACAGGGCTCAATTTGTCTAGTAAGGTTAAAGATATTGTTCAAGATGGTGCTGCAAAGGTTGTGAGAAAGTTGAAAGAAAGAGTTTAGGACAAAGAAAAAGCTCATCACCACACCCTCCACTCTAAACATCTTTACTTATATATAGGACAGATTATGACACGTCATTAAAGACATGTCATCAAGCTGTCCATGTCACTAATTGCCATGTCAACATTTTTGGTGTATTATATGACACATCAACGCCTACTAGGACATCTACATGGCATAAATCCGGATTTATTTAAAAATTATGTCACTAGGAGGATTCAAACCCAGGTTGTTTGTTTAGATAACAAACGCCTCAACCACTTGACTAGCCTAATGTTTATGGCAGATTTGATAAACAAAAATTAGTGATGCTTTAAAAAAGAATCTACGGATTGATAACATATGCTGTTGAATAAGGTATGTATGTTGGATTTTCCGTTACTCTTTCAGTTGATTGTTTCATATTTGTTTATTTAGGGATCTTTGCGACGTATGTTAGGGATCCCTTAAAGCTTGGTATGTATGCACACTAAGTGTTTGTTTTTATGGCTCAATGAAAAAGAATGTTTACTTTTTGTTTGGTTATTTCTTTGTGTGGGATACATAATTGTAATGTTCGTTGGAAATTAGGTGTTTGAATTGCTAATGATCTATTTTTGATTTTGAAATTAGGTGTTTGAATTGTAGATTGGAATTCATGATGCGGCTTATTATCTGGTATGGTTTTAATCCCCAATTTTATTTTTATACTTAGTGTTAGGTTGATGTATGCTAACTGTGTAAAGGTGATGTGGTTGTGATCACAAATGCTTTGGAGTGTTATTGTGTAAAATACCAACTTTTGTGATAACTTTACTTATAAAGTTTCATATACCAAATGAAAGTGGCGTTTGCTTTTGTAGGAACTGGATCCAACATTTTGATAAACCCATGAGATTACTAGCGGTATGTTGTTAATAGATTATACACTTTCAATTAGTAGTGCTAAAATATATTTAGCGATTATGCATTTTCTGGTGTACGGGTATGTTTAAACTATAAATATTTTTTTCTTTCTTATAGTAGGAGTTAGTTGTTGCACTAGCTGAGGAAGATGTTGTGAAGTTTACTAACGTTGTCAAGGAATTCGACGATGTGGAAATGGGTTTGTTGGCTCACACATATGCAAACAAGCATTATCGTGGATTTTCAGTTGCAAGTCTTAGCAAGTATGTTTAATTGTTTAGATTTACATCATCTATAGATCAATTTTATTTTGTTAAGAGTATGGTCCAATTCATGCTATAATCTTCGATAGTTTTTTTACGCTATGTTTCGATTATGATTTTATTTCATTTAAATTAATTCTCTTTGTAACCATGTGCCCTAGGCTACAATGACCGAAGCCAAGTCAATGAAGGGTACACCATATTGGATGGCTCCTGAAGTTATAGCTCAGATGGGTTGATACCGGGGCTGCACTCAAGTACATTCCCGATAGAATCGACAGATTAGTGGTTTCTTTATGTATCGAGTTGTTAAAAAACTTAAATATTTGAAGAAGCCATTTCAGAAACTCTTATATGAAAAAGGTAACTTGCATGCCAATGTGGTTAAACGTCGTAAGTAAGAAAACGATGGTAAGCTTGTGCCGTGCCAAGTGTTTATAGGTGTGAGTGGATATCGAGTGATTAAGCGGTGCAATTGATCGTTGGACTCTCTTTTAGTTGATCCGAACTGGCATGTGAAGCGGAGTGATGCTCTTTAGCGGTAGTGGGCCATATGATATCTAAGGCTGAGGCGTTATGTTGAGAACGAGAGAGTTTGGCACAGCAATTGATATAGAAATGGTATAAGACACACTTGAGAGCACTCTCCACAGAGAATCTCAGGAGAGAGGCTTCACAGATTATATACATCCCTCTCATGCGACTGCACATGCAGTGCTGCTACGTGTGCAGAGACTTAAGATATCTCTCCTCTATCAAGACGCAACCTTATCAGTGATCCCACAACATCCTCTCATCACTAGTATATAAGTGTCTTGATATATAGGAGGGCGATCATTTGGTTATTTCCACAAAACGGTAAAGAGCCGTATTAGTAGGAGTAGGATTGATGTTATTTCTAATGTGGAGGGTACTCTGTTCGAGAATGATAAAGTCCCGGAGGCTTTTGTGTCATATTATGAAATGTTCTTAGGGCTTGCTGGCAAGACACATGGGTTTAATACTCTTAACCTCTTTAAAACTTGTCTTAATGAACACGTTGCTTTAGATATGGTTCGTGAGGTTAGTAGTTAGGAAATAAAGGAGGATTGTTTCAATGGGTTTTATGAAAAGATCCTCCAGAGCCCGATGTACACGGCTTCTTTTTCAAGGAGCAATTGGAGACTGTGGGTACGATGTTACCTAAGCTAGTTGTGAGTTTTTTACAAATCGGCACTCTTCTAAAAGGAAACTTAACCTTACTATAATAGCTCTGATCCCTAAGGTTAGTCTCCATTGCGGGTTGATGACTATCGGCCTATTCCTTGTTGTAATCGTTTGTTTTAAATGTATTAGCAAGATAATTGCTAATCGTATTAAGCATAGTTTAAAAGAGTTGATCAGCCCTAATCAATCGGCGTTTGTTCCTGGTAGAAGCATTACAGATAACATTTTATTAACTCAAGAGCTCATGCATAATTATCACTTGGATAGAGGAACTCCTAGATGTGCTTTTAAAGTGGACATCCAAAAAGCTTATGATACGGTTGATTGGAAATTTTTAAAGGAAATTCTTCATGGTTTCGGTTTTCATGCTTGTATGATCTCATGGATTATAGAGTGTTTACATCTACTTCATATTCCATATGTATCAATGGGTCTCTTCATGGTTACTTTTAAGGTAAGTGAGGTCTTCGGCAAGGTGATCCTTTATCTTCGTACCTTTTTACGCTTGTGATGGAAATCATTACCCTTATGTTTCATAGAAGGGTTATGGAGTCGGGTCTTTTTACTTACCATAGGTATTGTTCTAAGTTGGAGCTTATTAATCTATGTTTTGCGGATGATTTGTTCCTCTTCGCGTATGGTGATATTCAATCTGCTATCGTTATTATGGAGGCGTTGGAGGAGTTCAAATTTGCTTCAGGATTGACTCATAGTCTACCTAAAAGCACGACGTACTTTTGCAATGTTCTAAACCACATTAAGATATCGATTCTTCACATTCTTCCTTTTGAGGAGGGGCTCCTTCCGGTCAAGTACCTTGGTGTTCCTTTTGTCTTGTCTAGACTAATGGTAAGAGATTGTAAAGAGTTAATTGAGAAGGTTCAAATTCGGGTTCAAGATTGGAAAAATAAATCCCTATCGATTGCTGGTCGCCTTCAACTTATTATTTCAGTTACAGGGTCGATGCATATTTATTGGGCATCAGTGTTTATGCTTCCTTCTCATGTTCTTCTTGATATTGAACAGGTTATGCGGGGTTTTCTTTGGTGTTAACGAGAAATGAAGAAGGGTAAAGCGAAGGTTGCTTGGGAGGTTGCGTGTCTCCCTAAAGATGATGGAGGTTTGGGTATTAGACGATTAGAACACTTCAATTCTGCTCTAATGGTCTCTCATGTGTGGAAGTTACTATCGTTAAAAGAATCTCTTTGGGTGAAATGGATACACGTGTATAAACATAATTGGCGTAGTTTTTGGGATGTTCCAATTCGTGGTAATCTCTCTTGGGGTTGGCGGAAAATTCTTCAGCTTCTTCCTGTTATTCGTGAGTTCATTTGGTACAAACTAAGGGATGGTGCTAACACATATGATCGTTGGTGTGAGAACTGTCCGTTATCTAATCAAATAACTACTCGGGATATGTTTCGAACAAGGCTCAATTTGTCTAGTAAGGTTAAAGATATTGTTCAAGATGGTGCTTGGGTTTGGCCTCCAAATCTTCTTGCAAAGTATACTTTTCTAAGCTCTTGCTCGGTTTCGGTGGTAGAGGGTTCGTTGGATAATCTGGAATGGCGAGCCTATGGTGTCAGCAAGACATTTTCAGTTAGCCAAGTATGGTCAAATATTCGGCCGAGAGGTGATAAAGTGGCATGGTATAACATGGTCTGGTTTGCGTCTTGTATTCTGCGACATGCTTTCAATTTATGGTTGATCGTTAAACGAAAGTGAAAGACTCAAGATCTTATCCGTGCTTGGGATGTCTCGGCTTCCCTTGGTACGTCGTGTTCTCTATGTGAGCTGGTCCCTGATTCACATGAGCACCTGTTCTTCGATTGTTCATTTTCCCAATTAGTTTGGAGTCATATGGTGCGGCTTACGGGGTTCAATTTTTCTAACAATGATATTTATTCCATCATTGCATCTATTCAGCCCGAAGCTAAGAGGAGGACGACTAAGATTATTATTGTTAAACTTGTCATAGCGGCTTCAGCGTATTTTTATGGCAGGAACGTAATTGGAGGTTGTTTAAGAAGTCTAAGAGAACGACTTCTCACGTAATTAAATGTGCAGTATCTTCGGTTCGTCTCAAGCTGCTTTCTTGCAAATTGAAGAAGTCTAAGGATAGTCAGATGTTTGCTACGCTTTGGGATCTTCCTGAAGCAATTTTTGTCTAATAATGGCTGAGTTATTTTGTGGTTTATGCACCATTTGGTGGGTTTTCCCCATTGGTGTGCTTGGTTATGTAATTGATAGGTAGTTTCGTATGGCATGTCATACGTTTTTGGTGGTTCAACTTGTAGCTTGAGGTTAATGTGACACTCAGTCACATTCCATTGTACTTATTGGTTTTTGGGTTATTAATATATTTTACCGGAGAGAGTCCTCTTTACCCAAAAAAAACTACAACTACAGGAAAATCTAAAGCAAACTTAAATCTAAGGCAAGGGAAAAGATGATGCAAGTTTAGACTATATTACTTTTAATTTAAATAATTAATATTTTGGTAGGAAATGACATGGTCAAACTCAGAGGTCTTATTTTGTCCGACACGATAGCTATCTAAGAAACCAAACTGAAGTTGTCCAAAACTGATTCCTAATAACTATATGTCAAAACCTAAAATAACAAGCTAAATAACGTGTTCGACGATTGAATATCTTAAATGGCTAGAATCCGATGTCTCATTCATCTAACCCTGTGATAGCTAGAAAGCTAGCCTGAAGGTCTCCAAAACTAACCACCTCAAATCACACAATTTTATCCTATTCAGCTCTTAAAGGTCAAAGTTTTATCTAGCCTAACAATCCTAAAACGCAAAAATACTAATTATCTAAACTAAAGATAATCATAGCCTAAACAAGCATCAAAAAATCTACTCTAAATTCCACATAATAACCAACATAATGATAAAACTAATCATGCATAATAATAAAAAGAAAGATAAAAGATAAAGGATTAGAAGTCACCAAGTCGACGATCGCGGAAAATACGAACTTTAGATCACACCATGATATCCAATCTACAAGTTCAATACCCATAACCATCTTCTTGAATTGCTCCATAATCATCATCAACTAATCTAATATATTTTTGCGATTTTCGAATATTTTTATAAAGTGAAAATTACTACTTTTATAGAGAAAATGATTTTTAAAAACTATTTTTAAACTAATTCTTTTAGTTAGAAATTTCAAAAATACCCACACATGCATTAAAAACATTGTACATTATGCATTCAATACTTGTACTTTGGGTATATATGAAATTAATCATAAAAGTAGGGTGATATATGAAATTAATTCTTAACTAAAAGACTTGATGAAAATGATGTATAGACTAAAAAGATGCAAGCTTTAAAAGATTATATGGCTACAAATGATGATTTAAATAAAAAGGTTAAAACTTTAAACGATTAAAACACTAAAAGTGCTAAAAAATCAAACTTTATTCAAAATAAACTAATACTAAGCAAAGATTAAGATAAAAACTAAAGAGATTAAACTAAAACATCAATTATATAAAAAGTTGAAGATATGAACACACACTTCACATACAAAGTGTGTGTTAATACAAAAATTAATATTAGAATACATTTCTATTAGATTCAAAAATAATTCGGATGAAAAATAAATAGAGATCAATAAAAGTTGTTGTCCTTCCTCTCTCCTTTTTATTTGGTCTTGCTCTTGCATTTACTATGTTTATTCACAATCTTTCACAACTCAATTTCTCATTAAAATATTTTTTTCCATCACCTCTACAATCAATACAAACAACCAATCTATACTTTTTTTTACTATTTATCAACAACTCAGGCTAACATATAATATTATTACTTTTAAATTTAATTTAATTACTTAAAATTTCATATAAAATTATATATTATTAAATAAATTATTTATTTTATAAATATATTTTTATAAAGTGATTGTTTTAATAAAAAAAATTAAATTCTTATGTTGTAATTGAAATAAAATACGTACACCACAAAACAATCTGCCATCAAACGTGCCTCACCTTGCTCACGCTCCCTATCACGTTACACTCTTCAGTGCTATATCTTCTTTGGTTTCCCATTTTGCAATTTTTTCGGTACTACTATTTGGTATTTGAGAATCCTCGAACAAATTTCTAAAAATACGATGTGAACTTTCACTATTTGGTATACTAGGCATTTGATTTATCTCTGGAGAAAACTGAGAGTTTTCTTGAAATTGAGAGTTTAAAAGAGTTTGGAAATAATTTAGATGGTATATAAGAAGGTTAAGAAACTAGAAATAAGAATGCATATGAAACTATGCCAATATTAGGCTAGTTTTATAGAGAAATGAAAACTGAAATCAATGATATAATTATTATTTAAAAAAAATTAAATTTTTTTTTATCCAAAACTTTATCATTCACATGTAAAATCCATTCTAATTAAATGGGAATATGAATATCCATTAAGCTTGTGACATGTGGCGAGGTTGGAAGTAAAATTTGGAAAGTCACACGGTGAACGGTGTTTTGTACTTATTTAAATTAAATATGCCCATTAACTTTTTTGTACTTGCAACCAGATTGGATAAGAATCATGAACAAGGGTAGAGGGTACGGGCTAAAGAATTATTCGGGCTTCCTTTACAGAAGAAAATAAATACTTACCAAGTTTCTGTCTTCCAAGAAAAATCCAAGTGTTGGTTGGTCAATAGTACTTTTTAAATATTTTGTTTTCTTTTTCAAACCTCATCTAATTATATATATATATAAATATAACTTATATTTTTACAATAAAATTTATACTTTTCAACAAAACATTTACTTCATCCGTCTTAAAATTATTGTCTCCTATTAACTTTTTAAGTTTTTTTTTTCGAACTTTGACATTAAATATTTTTGTTTTTTTGTATAATAGTTAATGAAATATATATGAATTGATTGGTTTTTAAATATATTTTCATTGTTATAACTTTCTGTAAGTATTGTATAACACAAACAAAAATATTTAAGATCAAAGTTAAAAAACTTAAAAAATAAATAGAAGACAATAATTTTAGAACGGAAAGAGTATCATTTAAAAGATTCAAAAAATGTCATCATCTACACCATCTTCACCTTCTTCAATAATTTCTTCATCTTTCGATGATCGAAAATTTATTATATCCGACACAATAAATAAACGGCCTTGTTTATCAAAACAAGACTAGAGCTGCAATTGGCCGGTTGTTCGAGATCCCCAAAAAAAATATAGAAACCCTCCAAAAAACATGATCATTATGGTGTGCAAGATCTACTCGTTTTTAAGTTGACGAAAAAATCTCTTAATTTCATATATTGTTTTATTTAAATTAATTAATATTAATTTATAAAAATGAATGGAAGAGACAGAATGTCACGTCATTAAAGACATGTCATCAAGCTGTCCATGTCACTAATTGCCATGTCAACATTTTTTGTGTATTATATGACACATCAACGCCTACTCGGACATCTACATGGCATAAATCCGGATTTATTTAAAAATTATGTCACTAGGAGGATTCGAACCCAGATTGTTTGTTTAGATAACAAACACCTCAACCACTTGACTAGCCTAATGTTTGTGGCAGATTTGATAAACAAAAATTAGTGACGCTTTAAAAAATAATCTACGGATTGATAACCTTTTATTAAACCCTAATAACATCTGTCCCTAATTTTCCTCCCCAGTCAAACAAAAATTTGAAAACAAACCAAATCATTAAACTAAAACCCTGATTTTTCTCCCCTCTCATTCGACATTTCCAAATTTAAAATCCCCCAAATCACAAAACGCATTCCCTAATTCAAATCCAAATTTAGTGCATTCAAAAAATAATCACCCAGTCACCGATTCAAATCTCATGCTCAAACCTAAAATCACATTCTCATACTCAAAACAACCGATCTCAAACGCTTCAAAAAATTGCTCAAACTTCATGAATGATGATAACATATGTTGTTGAATAAGGTAATGTAGATAACTGTTTTTGTTAATTTATGACAATTAACGATTTGTATTAATTTGTTTGTTTTTATGATAACATATGCTGTTGAATAAGGTATGTATGTTGGATATTCCGTTACTCTTTCAGTTGATTGTTTAATATTTGTTTATTTAGGGTTCTTTGCGACTTATGTTAGGGATCCCTTAAAGCTTGGTATGTATGCACACCAAGTGTTTGTTTTTATGGCTCAATGAAAAAGAATGTTTACTTTTTGTTTGGTTATTTCTTTGTGTGGGATACATAATTGTAATGGTCGTTGGAAATTAGGTGTTTGAATTGCTAATGATCTATTTTTTGATTTTGAAATTAGGTGTTTGAATTGTAGATTGGAATTCACGATGCGGCTTATTCTGGTATGGTTTTAATCCCCAATTTTATTTTTATACTTAGTGTTAGGTTGATGTATGCTAACTGTGTAAAGGTGATGTCGTTGTGATCACAAATGCTTTGGAGTGTTATTGTGTAAATACCAACTTTTGTGCTAAGTTTACTTATAAAGTTTCATATACCAAATGAAAGTGGCGTTTGCTTTTGTAGGAACTGGATCCAACATTTTGAGAAACCCATGAGTACAGATTACTAGCGGTATGTTGTTAATAGATTATACACTTTCAATTAGTAGTGCTAAAATATATTTAGTGATTATGCATTTTCTGGTGTACGGGTATGTTTAAACTATAAATATTTTTTTCTTTCTTATAGTAGGATTTAGTTGTTGCACTAGCCGAGGAAGATGTTGTGAAGTTTACTAACGTTGTCAAGGAATTCGACGGTGTAGAAATGGGTTTGTTGGCTCACACATATGCAAACAAGCGTTATCGTGGCTTTTCAGTTGCAAGCCTTAGCAAGTACGTTTAATTGTTTAGATTTACATCATCTATAGATCAATTTTATTTTGTTAAGAGTATGGTCCAATTCATGCTATAATCTTCGATAGTTTTTTTACGCTATGTTTCGATTAGGATTTTATCTCATTTAAATTAATTCTCTTTGTAACCATGTGCCCTAGGCTATAATGACCGAAGCCAAGTCAATGAAGGGTACACCATATTGGATGGCTCCTGAAGTTATAGCTCAGATGGGTTGATACCGGGGCTGCACTCAAGTACATTCCTGATAGAATTGCAGCTAAGTTACTTAATTTTCAAGATTTTCAAAGTATATTGGTAGATTTATCAAGATTCTCAAAGTGCTTATAACTGCAAAGGGCAGCTTATGATCTCAAGATTCTCAGGGTCTTGATCAGAGTGTATTACTCTTCTCTTACAAATGAAAAATACTATCCTGTAGAAAGTTATAATTACTCTTCGCTTATAAGTCTGTTTTAGTATTTTGACACTTAAATATCAATTTGTGAACATTAATTACATATTATTGTATATGTCCATTTCAGAAATGAACTTTAGGCTTGATCTCTTTAATATGTTCTTTTACAAATGAACTATATCTTTAATATGTGCTTAAATATCACTTAAATACCAATTTACAACAATTGAATAAGTCCGTTTCAGAAATGAACTTTAGGCTTGATGTCTTTAATATGTTCTTTTACAACAATTTGTGAATCATCAGATTTTTTTAATAGGCGTTTTGGGGTTATTTGACGGAACTGTTCTTTTTTTCCCTAGAAATCAAGTTTTGTGGTGTATAGCATTTGAATCCAACTATTTATATACATGTATGTTTTGACATTAGTAGGTTTATATTACTGGTTTGATATTTTCCACTACTTGATGAATGCAGGCTAATTCGAGATGAGCTATCAAATCTGAATCAATAAAATATAAACATCACAAACACACTCGAGTGAGTGTGCATCAATAATATGTATCAACTTAGCTAGACCATAACTCAAGCTTTTAAAATATTATTTGAAAACAGGAAACTCATACGTTAAGGGATGAGCTGGAAGCAACAAAATACAATGTGATCAAGTACTGTATAGGTACTCTTGTCTTAATATCTGATGTTGGTTTGGCCGTACTAGGTATGTAAACAATATTACTGTTAGTGGCAATGGTGGTGGTTGGTATTCTAGACCCTTACCAAACGGGCAATGTGTTTGTAAGTTTTACAAGAATGGGCGGTGTAAGAGGAGGCTTCCTGCAACTATTGTCATAATGGAAGCACCAGCTGGATCGTGATATAGAAACATTAGAATCACGGTTAAATATCATCACCATCCATGCTGTGAGTATCTCTTTATAAAAGTTATTATTTTTTCTTGATAAAGTTATTTTTTTTCTTCAGACCACCACTTAAGAAAATTTGTATCTACTTTAAATATTCAAGTTTACATCAGATATCTGAGTCTGCTTACATAATGCATGACACATCGTAGAGGGTAAAGAATGGGTGTGTCAGATGGTAGGGTAAACGGGCAAAAATATATTTGTTTCAACGTGGCTACTTTTTTGTATGGGTGATTGGGTTGGTTTGAGCCTTTCTCCCACACGAATAATTTAATTTTTTTTTATTATGGTGTTAAATATGATTATAAAAAACATATTGTTGCATTACTAACCATGGACCAAATGATTCGAGATGATACATATGAAAATTATTATTATTATTATGATTCGTAACCCGTGTTTATTACTTATTGATACAAATTATACCAGATTGACCCATTCTCAAATAAATGGTTAATATTGCTACCTCTGTTGAATCATTTTCTCCTTGGTTTTGATTTCATGATTTCATGTTCTTAACCGAGTCGGTCTTGATTGCTCTAACCTTGACGTGAGTACATCTTTAAAGTGAGATGTAACCTTGATTTCAGGTTCTTAACAGTGAGTACATCTTTAAAGGAGATGTAACTGCCAAACTTTAATCCATTGTCGAAAATTATGTGAAGGGTTTTTCGTCTTATTAATTGCGGTTAATTGTTCTTTGGTAATTAAAAAGTTCTGATGGTTTATAATAATATGATCATGTAAGCATACCTTCGAGTGTGGTGCATATCGAATTACTTTTGACCTGACTATACGGGATAATTTTTATGTTTTCAGCTGCCACTCTGTTCTTCTAGGCTTTTCCAGATATACTTTGGTACATCGATCAAATGTAGAAGTTTCTTTGTGAGGTATACACATCTTAATAGCTTTTCCATGTTATAATTTATTTTGTCCATATTTGATGTCCAGCAATTTACATGTCAAATGCTTACAATAGTTAAACTAATTCCAACTGAGACTCTTAACAGTTAAGGGATGGAGTAGGTTTATTTTTATCTTATCTTTTTATATGTTTTCATTATTACAGGGTAAAACTGGGCGACGTGGGTAACATAACAAATTGGGTAAACCAAACCGCATCATAAGTGGGTAAGATATGATGCGATTATTATTCGTAGTCTACATTGAAGGTTATTTGTTGTGACAAAGAAGGCAAACACACAAACTCTACAACCAATCCTTATATGAATACGGACCAACTACCTTATTTGTTCTCACTCTTTCCATTATTCTTTTTACATATATTACATGAAGGTTTTCCTTTTGTTCAACTTTTGTGTTTAAGATATTTTGTGTTATTCATGATTAATTTACGTCCGAAGAAAATTCCCCAAGTAATATTATAGAGCTAGCCCGCCTGATTGTCACAGGTTGGTATAACTATAATTACGCTTGAGTATATTTACCCTTTATATCATTATAATTAAACACTTAAACATTTTCGAGGATTGGTTTGTTTTTAAGAAGACCCGTCCCGGTATTGTTTACCATGGATCACCTATATGTGATAAAGAGAATCAAGAAAGGCTTAATGGTCTTTGTTGTGACAAAGATGAATAGATAAAGAGCAAGAAAGGATCGAAGTTGCTTTGTTGTTTACAAGGAAGTGTTGGTTCGTATTTGAATGTTTTACTATCTTTCGTATGTCAAGAATGTTTGTTTGATATCAAGGTTTTGTATACACAATAATATTTTTTAAGCACAAAACTCATCCCATTTCATTTGTATATTATCTATTAACAATTAGTTAGTTATATACTTTTGCATCGACAAAAACAAAACATACACTTAAGATTTATTATGTACTAAAATGAAGCTAACCCGCCCATCGAGCGGGCTATGAAGCTAGTAGCTTTATATGTGAGAATTTCCGACAGTCTTAGAAATAACTGTATCATTTGAAATGAATTGAAAAAAAGTGGCACGTGATGTTGTTGGTTATAGAATTTATTTACTCCGTATTATTTATCTTTACGCTATATAATAGAAAAGACCATGACACATCATTACTATTTTATCGTCCTGTTAATAATGACTCATTGATGACATATCATGCAAATTTTAAAAATAATAAAAAATAAATTTAAACATTAATCATTATCCAATGACAATTTTTCAAACATAAATTTAAACAATAAGGCTAAACGTAATTCAACGACCTTCTTCGGTCGGTCGTCCTTGTTGGCATCAAACAGACGCGTCTTCCCCCACTTCATGAAACAAAACAGACGCGTCCATACCCCCGACCTTTCATTCTTTCGGTCCGAGACACAACCGAGTAAATTGAATGTGTACAAAAAAAATGTTATCGTTCCCCTTTTTTAATTCAATTAAAAAAAAACTTTAAACCCCTCAATTTACTATAAAATCTCACTTTTCATACGATTTTTATTCACAAAACACATACATTTTATACATTTTCATCAACTTTTTAAAATGGCTTGTGGTTAAGGTTTTCAGTAAGGATACGGTTCCTTGAAGTGGCAGTGGTTAAGGTTTTTAAATTTCGTATTGTAATTTTAAATTCAGGTTGGAAGCTCATGATGAGTTATTCAGGTTGGAATGTGGGGTGAAACTTGATTCAGAATACGAATCAGATTAGAACGTTTCCGTATTGTATGCTTAAATTCCAACAAGTTCATGTTTTTTAATTTCCGTATTTTTTTCTCGTATTTTCTTTCGTGTATTTTTATTTCCGTATTTTAATTTGTAGTGTTTAATTATTAATGTAATGTTAAAAAAAAAATGTTCGATTGCCTGTTCGGTCACCATTACGTGTGTTTGGTCTCTGTGTGGTCTAGGAGAGAAAAGCTGAGTTGGTGGTCGCCTGTGCGGTCACCACTACACCCAGCCTAAAATAGAGTTAGGATTAAATAAGAATAATAATTAAAATGAGAAGAATAAGAAGCAACCACAACCAAACATTCCAGATGCACCTACAAAAGTGGATGCATCTCCCATTAAATTCTCTCATTTTATTTAAAATGTGTGGTCATAATTAATTCTCACTATTCTCATTTTAAGTATTCTTCTCATTGGATCCCTTCCCCGTTAAAACATATCCAACAAATTTAAACATTAATCATTATCAAATGACAATTTTTCAAACATAAATTTAAACATTAAAACATATCCAACGAAATTTACAAGATATCATTTTCAAACATAAATTTAAACATTAAAACATATCTAATAGAAATCTGTGATTTTTTTCAAAGTATTAAAAGATATCCAATGGGAAAAAGATATTCAAGTGAAGCTTAAAACATATCCAATGGAAGTTTAAAAAACAAATAGAGTGATAACGTATTAAGTAAAATAAAATTACGTACAGAATATTACGAAAGTAGCTCGCCCGTTGGACGGGTTAGAGGACTAGTACATATATATGAGGTTAATTATGAGTGGATTAATATGTAATCATATGGAATGACACCTCAATGATGACATGGACACACATATATTATTTAATTTCAAAATTTATTTCATTTTTTAATTTTTTTTTGAAGATATACTCCATAATTATTAAGATATACTCTCTAATTATATAACATATTTATCCAAATCTTTTAAAAATATATCAAGATATACTCCATAATCCAAATACTTTTCTTTTGGTATCTTTTTTATTCAAAAAAGTTGTCACACATTTAATGATTTCAAAAGCTAACGTGTGGGTTGGATTTTTATACTTTCAATTCAACGAAATCAAAAGTTTAATTTTTAAATCGAAGAACAACGCCGTGCAACGCACAGGTCTGAAAGCTCTCGCACATATATATTACCATCCGAGCAAATGAAGATAAAATAAGTCACAAACCAGTCATTAGATCCTTCGGATATAAAAAAATCAAACAGAATGAAGAGGGCATATAGTCTTTTCACTTTGGCCGAGGACGAAAACGAAATCAAAGTTTCCCCACAAGGATGCCGTCTGCACTTTTCAAATCACTCGGACAAAACATGCAATTTGGCTAAACCAGAAGAACGATTTTTGCAATTTACTCTATTCTAAACATGAGTTTGAAGTGATGAATATAATTAACAGAAGAACCCATAGGTCCATATCTAAAGAACACAAGTTACAACTTAAGGCCTATTTTAAGCTACAATAAGCACTATAAATGGTACTCCTTCCGTCGTCTATTTAAGTTCTGACTTTGCTGTTCTCGAGCTGCTTACGTAACTCTTCAACGGTATTCATGGCATCCTACGAAAAACAAAGACGATATACTTAAACAAAGCTCAATAGCTCATACAAGGATATGTTAAACAAGAAGAATAGCTATATGGTATTTATTTGTCTACCAACCTGCCACTTCTTCATCAAATTTGATTCCATTTCATATTGTCGGCTTCTTTCATCAGAAAATATTTCAATGATGGCTTCATGTTCTTCGTCCAGCTTTTTTATCTTTTTTTCTGCCTCTTGAATCTTTTCTTCTGCGTTTTGAAGCTGTTTTTCAAGCAAGGCGTTCTTGTCTCTCTCAGACAGCAGATCTTGTAACAGACTATTAATCATCTCAGAATCCGTGCCCCCTCCTCTGCAAAACAATTAGACCAACGTTAATTTAAGTGGCAAAACTAACGAGTTAAAGATTTCAATAGTCAATTAACAAACCTTTGCTTAAGTTCGTGATTCTCTTTCCTCAACTCTTGTACTATGTCTACCATGGGGTCAACAGATGCATAACCAAATGCATTCAGAGGTTGCGCCTGGTTGATCACCTTAGAATGTAAGCTATTGGTGCTTGCTTTTACTACCTTAGATGAAGACGAAGCTTGGAATGGACTTTTTCTTGATGTAGATGCACAGGCTTCTCGCATTGCATCATATTGTGCATATTCCACAGATTTTGATGCTGCAGAGTTTCTGATGGGCCGCACAACTTCTGTTTTAGAACTATTGGTATTATTACCGGGTGAAACTATATCTTCATCAGATAAATCTCCCACTGAAGGTTTGGGTTTTGCATCTGGAGCAGACTTGATACGTTTGGCATAGCCGATATGTTGGCAATTCGTGGACCAGTATTTCTTCTGTATAATAACCAAACGATTTTCGAGTCTTTGAAGTACAGTTGTGCGTTCAAAGCCCTGCTTATCATGAGCCGGTTCAACAAAATCGGCTTCCAAAACACCTATAACTCCTCGCCCGTCACTTCCAGCAGCATTCCAAACCCTCCAAAATGGCTGCGAGACATTATTTCAGAAACAGGTTCAAAATTTTAACAAAATTAAGTGAATACGTAGACTTAGAATTAGCATTTATTCTTTACCAACGAAAAAAACTATATTGTCGATTAATACCTTAATGAGCCGATTTTTATGATATACATTGAATCCTTGAACATCAATATGATCTTTTGCATCTTTGACAAAACCAATGGTCACATCAGCCGACATTTGCTGCAGAACAAGTTTCAGCAGTGAGATACATAATTTTAGAAGTGCAGATCGATACTAATACCAAGCTAATAAAGTTGTTTTAAAGTCCATACATTTTTATCGTTCTTTGTCACCCCATCGGCAGCTTGTTGCGCTGGCTTATACGTAATCTTCTGACTCATCATCATATCATTAACTATATTATGATGGATAACATCCTTTCCACGTAGAATAATTCTAAAATTGTCTGGAATTCTCAGGTATAAAATCGAGGCATAACTCTGTAGAATTGAAAGAATATATTCAGTCGAATACTTAAACTATTTCACGCCTCATAATGTGCAAAGAAGGTAACTATATATATACCCTGAATGAATGGCGATAGGTTAGAAAATAGCGAAAGTTAGGATAATCTTTCGCCATCTCTATCTTCTTCGGATCTCGGGCCCCTCTGATTTGAATGTCCTGTCATGAATAGTCGTTTTAAAAATCATTTACAGTAAAGATAAAAGTAAAAATCCGAGCATACAACAGAAGGGAATATAACATACATGCATATCAGTGTCGAAATCAAGCTCTAGTTGTCCTTCTTCATCCTCCCAAATGTTGTATATGATGATTCGTGTGCCTTGATCGTCAAGATGATCAAACTAAACATATAACACAGAAAACGTTAAGTTATATGATATATGTTACAATTCTAAAACCACAATAAGTCTAATGTAAACATTACCTGCTGCAGGAGATGTTCTTCACTCGTGTATGGTGACCACCGAACCAGTATATCCATGTTTTTTTTCCAATCATCAGCCGAAGATCGCAGCATCGTTCCCCATTCTTCTCCTCTTTTCTCAAAATCAATCTATTCAGCATAAACAAAACATTTGAGTGACATCATACGGAGTTAATATGCTTTTCAAAATACAAAAACGAAAGTTATGTTTTTTACCATCGGAACAACAATATCTTGCTTTCCGGTTTCCATTAAAAACGTGTATGATAGCATTCCGATACTTTGAGTTGGCCTGAACAAAATAGCAATAAAGCTGGTTAGAATATATAATAATACGAAATTATAAGTGCAAAAAGCATGTCTGATATAAATGTTTACATACCTTCCAAAATCCTGTCCTCCGTTACGGGTAAATACCAAAACATCTGCTCCAAGCCTCATTGTACTTGTCTTAAAACCGTTTCCGTCTATAACAAACAGGCCATTAAATTGGTAAATAACGCTTACTACGGAATCATATTAATATATATCAGCATATAAACTTGCAGATTGACTCACATTGACCAATAGTGTTGGCCAGTTTGCTTTTCTCAGAGTAGCCAAGCGACATGCACCCGCGCATTTTATCAGGAGTCATTCCACCACCATTATCTGCCATTGATAATAACATTAAAATTGTATCGAGACACAAACTCGAGGTTATGAATGATAACATCCCAACCTAATATACCTTCAATCAGTAATTAACATCTTACTGCGAGTGTCTTTTTCATTATCCAGCACATCAACCTTAACATATGTGGCTCCAGTACGCACCTCATCCAAAGAATTGTCAAGAAGCTCAGCAAAAGCTAAAACGGAAAAACAAAAGATCAATTTTTAAGACATGGTATTCAAATACTTTAACTACATTCAAAACTCAGAACCGATATTTATCAGAACAGTTAGTTACCTCCGAGCGCCCACTTGTGACTTGTAGCATTCGAATGCAAAAACCGAGGATGAACCCTTAAGTGATCCATACCACCTGCGGTACAAAAATAGCACATTGCATACTTTGCCTACATCACAAACTTATATCACATGAAAAAGTATCCAAAGACCTAACAAAATTCATCAGTTATGTCATATCTAATAACTTTACGCTGTCCATTGATCCCTAAATCCTAGTAACTATGTTTTCACTCGCATCATGTACCGCAAAACAAAAGTACTATGTAACAAGTGCATACAAAGAACGTCCTTAAACTCAGTCATAATGGAGAACGCTACTTTCTAAGAATCATTTATATTAAAGATCAATACACATACGACGCTAATAATCAGTCAAGAACAATTCTTATAAACAACGTACTCGATATTAATAAACCCTAGATAAATATAAACAATGTAGTCGATATTAATAAGCCCTAGATAAATATATGCAAAAAGCAATTCATACCAGGCGGTACCACCGTCTCGCTACTGTTCCCACAATTCTGGTAATCCCCAGCCTTCCAAAACTGCTTACTTAACGACGAAGACGCAACCTCCTTCTTCTTCTCATTAACCCTAACTCCGTTTTCTCCTACTGTCGAAGAAACCGGACTAACAACAACCGATGGTTGTTGTTTATCGCGAACAATAGGATCAAGAAACCCTTCGGGCAACAGAACTTCAACTTTCTGCTTCTTCATCGGCCTCTCATGAACCGCACCATTAGTATCAAGATAATGCTTATTAGTATCACCATCAGAATCATCAGTTATCATCATTGAAATCGGTTCGATATCTTCCATGACATCACTGGACGACTCGTGTTTCGTCGTTTTCGTATCCATGATTACTTAAAAACGATCGACAGTCGACTTTTAGGGTTTCTTGTTGGAATCGTTTTCTGCAAAAAAAGCGGGAGAACAATTATTATAGAACATGTATCGAATAGAATACATTGAACGGTTATATATAAACATATAATTTTACACTTTGCACCCTTGTAGAAGTGCAAGATTTACATTATGCACCCTTGATAAAAACACATACCTTTGAGTTTTACAAAGAAGAATAGATGTTATGTTTAACAAGGGATGAGATGTATGTCTCTATTTATAGGCTACATTGATTAATTATATGGAAACAAGTTTGATTTCTAGTATAAGTTGGATATGCCAGATTCAAGTTTACTTGGTGGCCAAGTAAACTTGAATTTTGACCTAAGTTTATCTTTAATCAATTTAGTCCTAATCTAATACAAATTAATTGAATTTTATATTTACTTTTACCCTTTCACCCTTTAATCAATTTAATCATAATTTAATACAAATTAATTGAGTTTTATATTTACTTTTACACTTTCACCCTTGTAGATGAACAAAGTTTACATTATGTACCCTTGATAAATATACATACCTTTTACATTGAAGAATATAATACATGTTATGTCTAACAAGAGGTGTAAGTCTTTATTTGTATACCACAAATTGATTATATGGAACAAATTTTATTTTTAGCATAAGTTGGACATACCATATTTAACTTTACTTGGTGCACAAGTAAATTTGGATTTTAGCCTAACTCTCCTTAATAGTACAATCTGATACAAATAGTGATGTTTATTTTTTCAAAAATGACTATTAACAACATTTTAATCTGACTCATTAATACACGGTTAGACATTTAGGTCACAATGAGTTTTTTTTTTCATGTCATTCAGATGCGGTAAGAGACATTCAGTGTTAAGAGCGTTTGTTTTTTCTGATTATTAAGAGACATAAATCTCTTATTGAACTAGATGTGAAAAGGGTGTCTTAACACCTCTTAATGTTTTTTTATATTCTTAATTTTTTACTTTATTTTGTATTTATTTATTTTTTATTTTGTTATGTTTTTTTCATATTTTTGTCTTGTTTCGCCATTCTCTTTTGTGTTAAGTATTAAATATAATCATTGCATATGTTTTGTTAGATATATATTGTATAAGATGATATGTGAATTCATATTTTGTTCAATTTAACGGATTCGGTTTCGGACTCATATATCTCAGCTCTAACGCAACTCATTTAGTTAAGGGCAAATGGTCTGAAAATGCATCGAAGTTACCACCTTTTCCTTTTCTCGGCTATGAACTTTTAATTTTTCTTTTGTGTGCCACCACTTTGCTAATCTTCTTATTGTAGCCATGATTAGTAAAAAATCTGACGTGACAACTCTATTAAGAAATGGGACCGTTATATATGTTTTCCTTTAACCCTTTAACTTTTTTTAAAAACAAATCACCCCCTTTCCCCCTTTATTTCCCTTACACCCATTCATAACACATTTTCACCTTTCACCCACCACAAACTTGTGCCACATTAAACCCTAATTCATCAAATAGTAAACCCTAATCCACCCACCAATTGAACATGGCAAAGGGAAATGGTAATGTCCTTATCTACGTATATGTTAGATTATCTGCTAGTAGGTTTGCTTATCTGCTTATATGTTAGATTATATTCTTATATGTTAGATTAGGTGATTATGCTTTAGCGACTCTATCTTCTTATGTGTTAGCTTATCTGCTTATATTTTAGCTTATCTGCTTATATTTTAGCTTATATGCTTATTTGTTAGATTATGTGCTTAAAAGAGGTCTTAAATGAGTGTTTGTATTAGGGCAATGTAGCCTGAATATTTAGGCTGAATAGGATTATATTTTCAATTTATTTTGTTTGGATATGATCCAGTTTAGGAGTTTGTTGTTGCCTTACAGAAATCATTGCTATCAATTTAGATACTAGCTCAGATAACAGTAGCTTAGACTCTAACAACACCACCTCAGACTCAGCTAGCACTTCTCAAATTAGCACTTCTCAGGAGATTGATTATGACTCTCCAGAATACAAAGGACCTCCTAAGAGTTTGCTAAAATGGTATGGCTATTTATCAGATGAGTATAAGGACAATGGCAGGTTCTGGGGTTTAAAATCAGGAGATAATTAGAGTGATGCAAAACCTTCTTTCTCAGACATTTCAAAGGCTAAAGCATGTATGTTGGCTAAATCACAAGCATCTGATGCATCTTCTAAGGCTAAAGTACAAGCATGTGGGTCAAAGGTTAAGCTACAAACATCTGGGTTAAAGGTAAGCTACAAACATCACCTAAAATCCTCATTGTCAAAAGCCTTATACCAATAAGAAATTGTGTACTTGGGCTTGCTAATGCTAAATCTTGGGATGCTATTCTTAGCAAGACCTTTAGAGTGAAGATACCCCCAACTATGGCTTGTGCAGAACAGAAGAAAGAGAAGAGGAAGATTAGCAGGGGAAGCAGATTTTACCTTTTTATGAATTTTGGTATTTTGGTCCTTATGTAATGGTAGTAGATGTTAATCCATTATGTACTTGTAAAACAATATGTCTGTAACTGAATTTCTGATGTTAGAATGGTTTGTGTTTTGGTTAATGAAGTAAGGATATTATGTGCTTATTCTGCTTATTTGATTGACAAATGTGTATCCAAGCAGCATTGATTATCAGCTTAAACACATAGCATGTCAGGATTTTGCTAAGGTAACTATTCTTAATTTTATTTTGCAGAAATAATTGTGCTTAGTTCAAACAGCTCATATGACAAGAAAGGGCCATCAAAAGCAAGTGTTCCTATATTTGAGGGGCCATCAGTACAAGGATTGCTAGACTATTATGGATATAATGATATTGAGGAATATCTATAATGGAACTACTTTCCAAGCACAGACAAGGAAAACACAGACAAGGATATCACAGACAAGGATACCACTTATGAGGATTGTATTCATAAATGTAACTATGCAATATCCAAAGGTAAATATGTACCAGTTTTACACAAACACAATCCAAAAGTCAAAAGCCTTGAAGAAGTCAGAGGATGTGTGCTTGGACTAGCAAATGTTACTATATGGGAAGAAATTGTGTATAAAATGGGAGTTAGGAAATCTAAAATGTGTGCAGAAAAGGCAAAGGGGAAAAGAAAGTTGTCATAGGGAAGCTGATCATGCTCTTGTTAAAGATCAAAGTATTATGGGTAGTCTGATATGGTAGTCTAACATGGGTAGTCTCACATGGTAGTCAAAGTATTTTGGTATTATGGTGACTTATGTAATGGTGATTATGTACTCTTTAAAACCTTATGGAATTATGTACTCTGTAAAACATTTGTAGCCTGCATTTTCATCTAAAATTTACACCTTGAATTTGCAGCTTGCTTTTGCATTTGCAAGCAAGCATTTGCAGCTTGCATATGCTGCTTGTATTTGCAGCAAGCATTTGCAAGCCTGCATATGCAACTTGCATTTGCAGTAAGCATTTGCAAGCAAGCATTTGTAGCCTGCATATGCAGCTTGCATTTGCAGCAAGTAAGCATTTGCAGCTTGCATTTGCAAGCAAGCATTTGCAAGCAAGCATTTGCAAGCAAGCATTTGCAAGCAAGCATTTGCAAGCAAGCATTTGCAGCCTGCATATGC